>REGO01000210.1:189843-204526 GCA_010120015.1 Rhombomys opimus
AACCAAGGACCATTGATGGAGATAAACTAGAACCCCTGCACAGATGTTGCCCACAACAGTTCAGTGTCCAAGTGGGTTCCATAGTAATGGGAACAGGGACTGTCTCTGACATGAACTGATTGGCCTGTTCTTTGATCACCTTCCCCTGAGGGAGGAGCAGCCTTACCAGCCACAGAGGAAGACAGTGCAGTTACTCCTGATGAGACCAGATAGACTAGGATCAGAAGGAAGGAGAGGAAGACCTCTGCTACCAGTGGACTTCTGGAGGGGCATTGTGGAGAAGGGGGAGGGAGAGTGGGATTGGGAGGGGACAAGTAGGGGACCACGGGAGGATACCAAGTGAATAAAGTGTAATTAATAAATATTAAAATAAACATACAAAAAAGAAAAATAAGAAAGCTTCATTAAATGCTAACTTCAATTCTTTTTAATTAAATTTTTATTGTTTTTTGTATTAATTACAGTTTATTTACTTCCCTCATTCCCTCCCAGTCTTACACTCTCTCCCTCATCTCCTCCCTGCCCCTTTCTAAGTTCACTGATGGGGGAGGTCCTCCTCCTCTTTCATCTCAATTCTTACCATCCCTTCTTTTTTCCTGTCTTTCTTCAAATATATACTATCACTACCATATGTTCCTAGACTACAGACCCATGTCTTTAAGTAATTCTCCCTTCTATTTACTTCCTCTTCTTTCTCTTTCTCTTTCTCCCTCTCCTTGTTCCTCTTACTTTCCCTTTTCTCCTATGAATATGCATTAACCTCCTCTCTTGATTCCAAGAACACCAGATTCAGGTCCTGAAGTAGTTTGCCCTTCTTTCACTCTTTCCCTCCCTCATTTCTTCTTTTCTTCTTCTTTGGCATCAAGAAGCCAATAAAACTGGGATATATATTTGAATAAAATTTTGTCTATCCTGTATTTAAACAAACCTCTTTACATTCTATCAGAAAATAGCACCTAATTCTACATTATAGGGTAAAAAATGCAAGTAGTTTAAATTCAGTACAGTGCCTACAATCAACTTCTACATATGAGAACCACAGAGTCAAATATATAAAATGGTGTTCTTAAGCAATTAAAGTTCAATAACCGTCTTTGTGTCTGTCAGAGAAGAGGGAGGAGGGTCTTAGAAATTATTCTCTGTTTCTTAAACCCTGATGGCTCTTCTTCCAATTTAGATGAAAGTGTTTGAGGGCACAGTTGTACAGAGACCAAGTGATTCTTAGAAAAACTTTCACAATCACTGTTAAGGTAACCAATTTGTTTCTCTGTTAGTGAAGCTGTTCTAAACCCTCAGAAAATAGAAAGAAAATGATTGCAGTATTCTCAAAAAGACATAGAAGGACTGTTTATTTGTTTGTTTGTTTTCATTTTGCTCATGATTACAAAAGAAAGAAACCTGAACTTAACACAAGCAAACTCTGACAAACAGAAACTTTCAGGATGTATTTGCAGAGTCCACATGAGATGACCTGACCCTTGAATGTCCTGACCTTTCCCCATGTTCACTTTCCAAGTTCAAAAAAGAAAGAAAAAGGAGTACATAAAGTGATATTTACAGTTTTTCTCATGCAATCATTATGTGTGGCCACTTATTTTTTGGTAGTAGAATATCTATGATGAAGTCAAGGTTATAAGAAAAATGAAGAAAAGAGCACAATACTTGCAAAAGACCAATGGGTATGCTTCTTTTTAAACTTTAAAACTTTAAATTATTTTTATTTTATTTTTTAATTTTAATTTTATTTTTTTCACAATTTATTCATCACATATTCTGATTGAAGGCCCTTTCCTCAACTCCTCCCAGTCCCCGCCCTCCCTTTTCTCCCTTATCCCTTCCACTAGTATACCGAAAGGGGAGTTATCCTCCTCTGCCATCTGCCCATAGCTTATCATGTCTCATCAGGACTGCCTGGATCCTCTTCCTCTGTGTTCTGGCAAGACCACATCACCAGGGACAAGTGATCAGAGAGCAGGCTACCCCTGTCATGAATTCTGGAGACTGAGCTGCCAATTGGCTACATCTGAGAAGGGGGTGTAGGTCCTCTTCATGTATGGTCCTGGTTGATGCATCAATCTCTGCAAGACTTCCTGGACTCAGATTTTTTAACCTTGTTGGTCTCCTTGTGGGGCTCCTGTCTCCTCCATGTCCTTCTCTCATCCTGCCACTTCTTCCATAAGACTCCCTGAGCTCTGCCCAAAGCTTGGTGTGAGTCTTAACATCTGTTTTGATTCCCTGGTGGGTGTTGCAGTAGTCTATTAGGATAAATAAAGTCCCTTATTTATTAGAAAATGAAGAAAATTAGTCTCAAATGATACCTTAAGTTTGGCTTCCTGACAACAGATTTGTTTGCAGAAATTTTATGGTAGAGTTCTATCATGAATTCAATCTGAGACTTGACTCTGCAAAAAGAAATGAGCAGAATTGCTGCTATGAAGCAGAAAATGGGAAAATGAAGAAATGGGGAGTTTAAATAAGTAGGGGATTGGAAGAGCAATGCAGTTAGAGAGGGAAGGAGTAAAGAGAAAAGACACTAATAATATTCAAATAATGTAGGGGATCGTTTTATGTCTTAGAATCACACAGTGTTTATGAGTATGGATATAGTTTTTAAAAGTCACTGCATTTAGAGTGACATTAACCCCCACCCCCAAATAACCTGAGGATTTTCTAGTAAAACAATCCAATAATCAAGTCAGAAAACTCTCCTCCTAAGCAGTTAGTGAGGAGAATCCAAGAGACCCTTAAAACAATATAAACTATTGCCACTGTTGTAAATTGCCTCCCAGAATTTGAACGTAAGCCCATATTACTGGAAAGACATAGATTTCAGACTTCAGACATGGAACTGAGAAGAATCAAGATGAGAACTGACCTAAAAGCTTCGTCCATGATGCCTTGCTCTTATACTCTCAGAAGGCGCTATGCAAGCTGTCATTGGAGAGGAGTATTTGGTAGCCTACACAGTTACAAAACCAACAGGCTTTCATCAGCTGCAATGACGTCAAGACAGGCAAGATATTTTACAGAGTGGAAATTTTATCTTGGTGATAACAAACAGCTCTCTGCTTGGACTCAAGGCCAATTCAGCAAGAGGAAATGTATACCTGATACTGTAAACCTAGCCAAAAACCTATCCATTCCTGGAAAATCCACATATACAAGGGAAGAACCTGTTACTTCCAGTTTTCTTAACCAATATAATTTCTGTTTTCTAAATACTTATCCTTATATCCAGAGGTAAGAGTAACTCCTAGCAGTGTTTCAAAGCAGACACTAAGACTCATAACCAAACCCTTGGCAGAGTGCAGGGAATCATATGAAAAAAGGGGAGTTAGTACGATATGGAAAGAATAGGAGCTCTACAAGGACCAAATATATCCGGGCACAGGGTCTTTTCTGAGACTGACACTCAACCAAGGACCATCTATGGATATAACCTAGAACTTCTGCTCTGATGTGGCCCGTGGTAGCTCAGTAACCAAATAGTTTTCCAAAGTAAGGGGAACAAGGACTATTTCTAACAGGATCTCAAGGTCAGGCTCCTTGACTCATCCCCCCCAGGGGAGGAGCAGTCCTGTTAGGTCACAGAGGAGGACTCTACAGCCTGCCCTGAAGATACCTGATAAAACAGGGTCAAATGAAAGGGGAGGAGGTCCTTCTCTATCAGTGGACTTGGAAAGGGTCAGGGAGGAGACCGGGGAATGAGTGTGGGGTTGGGGAGGAAATGAGGGAGCGGGATACAGTGGGGACACAGAGTTAACAAAATGTAACTAAAAAGAAAAATAAAGTTAAAAAAAAAGAATCCAGTTGTTTCTACCCTCCATTTCTGGGTTTATGGGTATGTATTATTATGTATTATAGCTTTTTCCATCAGTTCTGGGGATCCTAAGGCAGGTTCACATTCTTGTTAAACCACCCATCCAGCCTCTGAATATTTCAACAACAGCAACATACAGATTTTAGGCTAGGGAGATACTTAATAATTAATGTGTTTGTTGTTCAAACATGTAGACCCAACTTTATTTCAAACTCTGGGGAAGCAAACACAGAAAGATCCTTGGAGTTCACTGGCTAGCTAGTTACCATAGCCTATTGGATAAGTTTCTGGCTAATATGAAAGTCTGTCTGTCTGTCTGTCTCTCTCTGTGTCTGTCTATCTATCTATCTATCTATCTATCTATCTGTGCAGAGCTCCCTGGGAATGGAGTTATTCTCTGACCTCCACACCCACATTTATATACATACACATAAAAAGTATGCATGCACAGATTAAAAAGAAAAGATTGTGTAGACTCCAATGCCTAAGTAGGCTTTAAATATTAAACAAGGATGTAAGATGTAACTCTTTAAGCAAAGATATGGCGCTGCTAACTAGGGCAGATCCAAACAAGTACACGGTGGTATTAAAACTACATTGGCATGTCAAAAAATCAGCAAATTTTTAAATTAAACATTTTATTTGTATTTTCCTATAAGTTCATGAAATATACATGTATATTGTTTGTAACTAGATATGTACATGACTGTCAATTTATACATATGAATCCTGGATCTATCCTACAATAAGAGATACTAATTTCTTAGAAAACGTAGTTGTTTCTTTCAGAAAACCAAATTGCTAAAACAATGATTTTCCTTACTAAGATTTAAATTAATACAAATATTACTGCAAGTGGCAACAGAAACCTCACGCAAAAGATAAGCCTGATGTACCTATTGAAAAAAACAATTGATATTCCTATGCAGCAGTTGAGTTCTTAGTTCTCAGATTCATTGGATTCAAGTGAGATATTGACTTTTCCTACATGATGGGTCGGCAGTTGAAAGAAATTCTGTCTCTGTTGTCTGGAGGTGATACCAACATGAAACAGAATGTTTTGTTTAATGCGTTATTCATGGGGCCTGAAAACAAGGAAAAGTTACAAGCCATGGATCATGAAGGTCCATTTTCAGCATCTCCGAGGTACGAGATAAACGCAGGAAGCAGTTATAGTCAGGAAGAGAGGGGTTGGGTATGGACACACTGAAAGTTTCCTGTGGTAGGCAGCTGTTCCAGTAGTGGAGGTTGTGCTGGTCATGAGATCCAAGTTCTGAGGCTTAGCAGACGAGTAACAGTGAAGTCATATACATGAAAGCGAGGTCGGGGAGTGACATTATCTCCTGAGCTGTGAACACTGAAGCTCCAGTATTTGTTGTTCATAGTTTCACCCCTCTAGCAGGTAGTTAATGCTAATTTGATCTCAGAACATGGACGCTGGTCCTTCTGTGTAGACTTCAGTGCTCCATTTGCTTTGGTTGCCTCATGCTACAATCAGGAAACAACCCTTAGCTAGAACACTAAACAATAGACATCCAGACACAAATGAAGTAGTGCAAGGGCATGGAAGAGCCTGCCCAGCTCACAAATCATAAAGGTAAGTGGGGTTCAAAGAGGCTTCTTATAGGCAAGGAAAAATGCATTTAAAAGGAAGCAAGGTCTTGAGGACTCTAACACATGGTAGAGAAAACAATAGACTCCAAATTCTGTTCATTACTGCCTCTCCTCACCTTTCAGGTTCTACATTCAGAGAACCCAGAAGAAATATAGTTCAATATTTAAGCATTTTCTTGAGACTTTTGCTTCTTTCTATAGTTACCTTTTAAAAATTGTTTATTAATTATTTTATTTTATTGTTTCTGGAAAAGTGCTCTGTTTTTACTTTCTCAATTTTACAATTTTAGTGTATATACTTTTTAAATATATTTTTATTTTTTTCTTCATTCTTTTCTATTCTTTTTGTGTTAACCTATTTCTCCTTCCCTTTACCCTCTTCTTGCTTTCTCTGCTTCCCCTCCTTTTTTTTACATTCATTCTTTATTTTTAATTTTACCATAAATAAATTCAAACCTCAGAGAATCCTCTATACTGCTTCTTTCATTTACTCTTCTAAGGTCACTAGATGGTTTAATAGCTGGTTATAACAGATTTTCTGTCACCTTCTGTATGTTCTCCTGGTTGTGAGTGGAGTTGTCACACCCATTTTCCTTTTTTCTTCTCTGGGTGCTATTTGGCATTAAGGCCCCAAGAGTATCCCATTAAGAACATTCAAAAATAAAGCCATAATAGATGACTGAACTAACACATGTATAAAACACAACATAGAAATACAAGAAAGATGAAACATAAATTAAGGACATACTTTGAACAGATAGTTACTACTAGACACCCAACCTGAAGATACAGAAACATTTGAAACAGAAATAAATATGTGCTGAGGAGACCTAACAGACTAGGATCAGAAGTTAAGAAAAAGAAACCCTCCCCTACCAGTGGACTTGGGGAGGGGCACGAGTGGAGAAGAGGGAGGAAGGGAGGGTTTGGGAAGGGAGGAGGGAGGGAACTAGAGGGGGGATACAAAGTAAATAAATTGTAATTAAAAATTAAATTAAATGAAAATTTAAAAAATATGTGTGCCTAGGTTTTAGATGAAGGGCAGGAGTTGGAGTAATAAATGCTAGATTATCCATAGGACTAACAATAATTATCAGAGCTTGAGGAGCTGGCTCAATAAGTAAAGCCCTTGCTACTCCAGCCCGATGACTGGATATTTGAGTCCAAATCTTCAAACCCCATGTAAATGTTAAACACAGCAGTACACAAATTTTACTCTCAGGCTGGTGCTATGGAGAATGGAGATGGAGAGACTTGGGGATTCCTGGAAAGGGGCCAGCTACCCTAGCTTGTGCAGCAGTGCACAACAAAAGAAACAGTATCTGAAGCAAGGTGGGAGGCTAGAACTGACAGGAAACGTTTTTTAACCTCCACTTTATGTCACACATGTAACAACGGGAGAGAGAGCAAGAAGTAAGGATGGACAGTAAGTATGTTGTAGCACCCAAAATGACATTGACTTCATCTCAACTTGAAGTTTTAAAACTTACATGAAATGGTCACAGTGTTCAAACAATGCTTGATCCTCTCTTAAAGACAAAGTACAGTTCATGTTACAATTTAAGATCTAAAGAAGCATAACTATGTTTTTCATTGTATACATATGCCTTAAAATCAGTACAAACCACAATTAATTATTTACTTTATTAGCTAATGAATGACTGATTGTCAAGTTTTGAGATAGCCTCATACTGTTGCACAGGTTATCCTAATTTACCTTCCTGACTGGCCTGCCTTACTGTGCCTGATTACATTAATTTATACCTTACATGAAGGTTTTTTTTAACATTATTAATCTCTAACCTAGATTTTAAATCAGCCATGACAAAAATGGTAAAATAAGTCAAAGCTAATAATTATAAACTGTCGCATTATAAAACATTGCTATTTTAATAAAATCATTTTAAAAGTGAGATAAAGCAAACTTCAGAGACTACAATTAGAGCAATGACTATCAAAAAGTGATCTTTATAAATGATCTATTATGTTGTAGTACATTAAAATACTCATTTTTCATATCTAAAGATATATTTATTTGAGCTTTCTAATAACAATATTAACTAATATTCTCTTTATCTGATGAGACAAATTATAGTACTTCTGAAATATTCTGCAACTTCTTTCTTGTTGTTTCCAGCAAATTCATTTGTGTCATGGAAAATCATGATGATTTTCTTTTTCTGTACTTATGTTTCTGGGTGATGCTTTTACCAAGATTGTATGCCAGTGTGGGGAATAGCTTTTAAGGAGGCTTTGTGCTTAAATATTACAGACTCCATCTGGAAAATCAAGTAGCTCAAACCACACATGAAATTGAATATGTTAATTTAAATTAACTTTAGAGAAAATTTTCTCCTGTCTCCTAGTCTCCAATTTCCTGAGAATTATCTTTGAACTGACAAGATAGCAATCTGAGTTACTTTGTATCTTTAGCAATTGAAAATGGATCTGAATTAACTTCAGGATAACAACGCACCAGCAGTAAACTGATGATTGGAAAGTAGAACATGAACCTTACAGGGGAGAATTATTTTGTAAATTGCCCTAAAGTAAACCAGACAGCAGAAACACATTTGAGGTAAATGTACTCTTGTTATCTTAAAAGAAGGGAAAAAATGAGATTCATTTTGCTTAGTGATACTGACTTTTCCAAGCTAATGTTTTCTTGCATAGTGTACCAACAAGAGTAGGAGAAAGGATTTGTTTTGTGCTTTGGTATTGGAATATAAACCAACCTGTTTACCTGTAGTTTTGACTGGATTTGGAAGGAAAGGAGAGAAGAACAGAGGAATTACTCCTGTAAAAAAAGGAGGAAATGCATAAAAATATTCTTCCTGTGACTAGAAAGTAAATACTGACCAAATGAACTGGTGTCTTAAGTGTTTTAATAGGGGCAAAACCAGAAACAGCGCCAATAAGAGGGAGGAGGTGCTTTGGTCAGAATGGACTTGAGTCTGAATGGAGACAGAAACAAAACAATGGCATACCTGTAATACAAACAAGGAATGAAATCTTTAGATGAAAGGCAGGGAACTCCTTAAATTCAAGGGATTTAAGAATCTCAAAGCAGTGAAGAATCAAACAAACAGTGTTTAGGAAGGTATAAACAAAACATAAGCAAACAAACTTGACAGGTCCAGAAAATAAAAGACTTAGAACAGGTATTTTATAATAGGTATAACGTTATACTGGCTGAATGTTCTCTGCAAATAGAATGTATGTAACAAGTATTTGTTATTTGGGGGTTAAGACTTAATGAACAAAATGCTGAAGAGCTTGTTACCCTGCTTGTTATTACTGAGGTGAAATAATCAGGCATTTTTTGATTTCTCTAAAAACTTGAGAATGGCAAAAGAAAGATTTGGAGAAAGACATTTGTCAAGAAAAATAAATAAAATTACAGCCGGCCGTGAAACTTATTGCGTATAGAAAGTATGTTAGGCTGTGGGTCCCTGGAGTCATAGAGATTTCTGTATGGATTCGTCCAAAACAATCTTTGCCTGTGATGAGCCCTCTTGAGTTCACATTCAGTCACCATGTAGCACAATCAGCCAGGGTACATGGCTGCAGGGCCCTTTTTCCTAAGCCTCCCATCCGGGATAGATCTTTTCTTGAATACATTTGTTCTTTCCTCCATGTGAGAAGTGAGAGCAGAGGGCAGCTCTTGACTCTTACACAGACCTTGCAGGCCTTCTCAAAGATAGCTTGCGAATCATATGCGGGACTGCGTGGTACAATGAAAATAACGGAGATATTTTCCAAATAGACTAAAAAAATCAACTCCATTGAAAACGTCATGAAGAGAGCCTGGAAGGATGGCTTAAAGTTAAGTGTGCTTGTTGGACTTAGGTCAGAGTTAAGAGTGCTTGTCGCAAAGGATGCAGATTTGGTTCCCAGAACCCAGATGGGGGCCCAAAGATCTGTTAACACGGGTACCACGGGATCTGATGCCTTCTGACCTCTGGGTACCAGGCAAGCAAGTGGTGCACAGCTATGCATACAGACAAAACACACGTCACATACAATAAAACAAAATCAGTCTAAAAGCATTGTTTTAGACAAAATGTAAGTTAGAGATAGAGAGGAGAACTCTTACCACACTGCACAGAGTAAAATGTAAAAGGAATAAAGGGTAAAGGCTCCACTTCACCTGGCACTTCAGAGCCTGTGGCATTCCTTTAATCTTTTAATGATCTCCTCGCAGGCAAAACTCGAACCTGGGTTTTGATGGTGAAAAGAATCTCATTCACAGCAAGTGTAAAGCACAGGTAGATTTAGTTACAATATTTTAATACAGTTTTTAAGAGTGAGGTTCAAAAGAAGGAAAAGTGATGGGAAGGAAAGTTAGACACATTCAAAACACTAGTGTGCACTTCTCTGAGAAAATCCCACAGTACATCTTTACAGCAGGCACACAGAGAATTTTGGTGGGTTTTGAAGCTCCTGTCTTTAAAAGTTTATTAAGGAACTTAAATAGGCTCACAGGGTGGTTCCTGTGGAGTGCTTACATGATCTCAATTGACAAGGTAAATACAGAATACAGAAAGCTGCACCACCTTTACTGTAGACAATGTAATTGCCTTGCTTAAGATCACCAGAAACTCTCTAGGAAAAGGAATAAGACCATACTCAAAAAGACAGTCATTCAGGCCTAAATTTGGGTCATTGCATTTAACATAAAATATCTGTACATGAAAAGTGCATCATTTCTATGTTTATATCTGTGTGGTAAACATTATTTGCAAAAGTTAATTGCTGGGGAAGTCTTGATTTCAGCTGGCAAGAAACTTCAGAATCCAGGATAACCCTGGGAAGTAAGATGGAAGAAGTTTTATTAGAGATGTATGCATGGAAACAAAAATATCCCTAATCTATCTACAGAAGTCACCCATGCCTTTCTACAATGTACTTCCTAAATAATCTGTGAAACCAGAACAAATGTAAATTCCCCTTAAATAACTCATTATACTACGATTGAAGTAAAAGGAAGATAGGACTCATTGAAAATAAGACTGAACCTTTACTGGTAGCTTTCTTCAACAAAAAGGTTTAAAATTTACCTTTAGTCATGGAAGATAAAGGTTATGCTTAAAAATGAATCATTATAATTTCATTTAACATAGCTTCAAGGTAATACTTATTTTAATTTTTATGGAAAGACTAAAATAAGCAAGCAGCATGTTAATAATTCCTAAAACATAAGTTGAGTTATTAAAAGAAGCATTCAAATGACTTATGTCTCAAATAAGTTGGTGATTACACCCCTAGACTTTATTCCTTTATGACTCCGAAGCATTGATGAAAAACTCATGAAAAAAATTGTATGTGTCTTCATCAACACATTTTCTCATTTACAGATTTATAAATCTTCTAACTTTAAAAAATGAAGTCCAAGTCCATTATTGTTTCCCTTGCAAGAGAGCCATTCCTGCCTGTCAATCCAATGATCACTGTGCTATACTTTATATACAAATATAGACGCTTCTGATTGCCTGGTATATTAATGATGAGACCTGGACAAAACGCAACACCTTGAATAGTATGCAAATACTTCAAATGTTTTCTAATTTACCCAGAGCGATCTTTGGCTAAAGGTGAACAGAACCTAATAATTATGTTTATTGATATGTGTCTTTGCATAGCAAGAATTATTCCAAAGGTTAATCATTTATATAACCTCCCAGAATTATATTCTCCTGCTGACTTAGAATTTATCTCGCTTCTACTTAAATTCAAACAACAAAAGCTAAATTTTCTTTTTGGTTGCACATCCATATTGTATGGATTAACAGAAAGGAAGTAAACAGATTTATTTGGTCTTTTATGGGATAACTGATGTGTGGTGTTCATTTTACTTTAATGTGACTTCATCTTATACATTAGGAAAATTTAGATGTTCCGCAAAAGTGTAGAGTGAGTCTAGATTGCCCAGCTCTAACCTGTGTATACACATGCTCTAAGGCTCAGAGAAGATCTGGAAATTTGGATGGTGGTTAAAATAATTTAAAAGCCAAAAGGTGGTAAGGAGTGTTGTGAGGTAGTGACTTTTGGATATTACATAGTTATGCACTAATAAACTCAGTGCACCTGTGGCTATTTGTGCACATGGCTGTATAAGAGTAGGTCCATCATTTCACCTCCTATCAGGGAGTGGCTTGCTATTTTATCATGCATGGAGGGGAATTCACTCTGGGGATTTCAGTTTCTTAAGTAGCTGAATAAGAACTGATATGTGGCCCTTGTTCCTGCAAATAAATTACTCATTCTTGAAAGTAACCATAATTAAATTTGGCAAATAAAAACAAACAAGCAAACAAAAAGAGACCAACTCAAACCAATGTTATGCCCAGTTCTTGAGACCCCAAAAAACACCAGGAATTCACTCCACTGCAAATGCATGAGGATCTTTTATTACAAGCTCGAGCTGGATCACAACAACCTCCTTGGTTGAAGAGGAGGAGTGCAGCCCATGGTCTAGAGGAACAAGGTTTTTAAAGAAAAAGAAAACAAAAACAAAAACAAAAAACAAAACAAAACGAAAACAGGGAGTTACATGCCTTTGCATTACATGATTGGGTAAGGGAAACTGACTTTTGAAATGATTGGTTTACTTTAGGCTCCAAGATCATAAATAGTTCTGTACTGGTCATCTGGGCTGGTTTCCTAGCAAGTGTATCTCTAATGGACAGGGAAAGAATGCATTAAACCTGGTTCTTCCCCCACAGGTGGCTGGAAATGTCTCCACCTGGCTGGCCTTCATTCAAGCTTGTGCTTTAAACTTTAAACCAATACCCAAAATTCTTTGGTCTCTCCCCAGCACCAGGATTCATAGCAGAAAATGCCTTTGTGGAAGAAGACTAGTTTCAGTGGAAAAGAGAGATGATGCAGTGTAATTGACAAATAAAAATACCAAAAAAGTATAAAAAAATGTATGAAGTGGTTAAAAATAAATATCCCTTGTATTCAAATCATGTAGCATGATCATGTCAAATGATCAACATTACCATTTATGTGATTCTACATATGTTAAGGTTATTTAGGGAAACAAGATATAACAAATATATAATTGTAAGACAAAATGTATTAGACTGGGTTAGCTACTCAGAGTCTGAATAATTCTTCAGCAACCATTTACAGTTTGGAGAAACAGGGAAATAAATAAATATCATTTGGAAGCTAGAAGACTCAGAACAGGAACAATGATTTAGTCTACGTATGAGGCTGAGATCGAAATAACACATAAAAATGTCATTTGAAGTTTGTGCTCAAAGACTAAGTTCTAGTTCAATAAACATGGGCAAAAGAATTTTAAATTGTAGGAATTCACTCAAAATATTTCAAACCCACATCTACCCAGGAAGAGTCAGACTTGTGCATTTAAGCTTCCCCCTTCTTCATTTTTTTTTCCTGTCTTGGACTTCAGCATTTTGTATCATGAACATAAGTTCAGGATGGGTCTTCCCTGGCATGACAGTCTTCTCTAGAGTTGCCCTCACAGACATATCTAGAAATATATTTAATGGTTTTCTAAGTTTTCCTCAATCTATATACAAAATTACTCATCCTATTTCACAAAAGAAATTTAAGAACCAAATGGATTTTCCTGTGTTGTTCAGTTGTGATTTGTTTGAAAAAAAAATTACATGCCTACCAGCCATTACATTTTCTTCTATTAAATATGGAGTACTTAAGTATTCCTTTCCTGCAGTGATAATTGAAAACTTTCCATGGATCCCATGACCTGATATCACTCCTGCTTTTAATCACCTCCCAGTGAATGCGGGTTAAAATTATGACTTACTTCTTTCTGTCTTACTAACTATGGCAAAGTGAATGGATTTCCCTCCTGAAAGGCCAACTCATTATATAGAATTTCATCTTGTTAGAGTAGACTCGCTAGAAGAGCAGTTCTCAACCTGTGGTCATGACACCTTCAGTGATCGAATACTCCTTTTACAGGGGTCATGTAGAATATCAGAAAACACAGATATTTACATTATGATGTAAAACAGTAGCAAAATCACAGTTAAGAAATAGCAACAACCCAGGACCCGTGTCTGCTAGACGCCATACTAGCTCCACAGGATCGCCATCATGGACAGTACGGCCCACCCAATCCCACAGTGACAGAGAATACACTATATACTCACCAAAACCAGGCAGAAACGCCATACAAGCTAGACACACCAGGCGCTGGGGCTCCCAAGATTGGAGAGCACAATGAAGAGACCCCATGACTTCCCAGAAAGCATCGGGACTAGCGACCCACTCTCCAGTTACAGCAGGACTTTCTAACCTGGTGGCGGAGCGGCACTGAGCTGGCTGGGCACAACAGCCCTCCAGTTTAAGACTAACCAGGGCCAAACCAGAGAACAGAGAGTCTGGTTACCTCGATCCCTACTGATGTGACCACCCTGAAATCTCCAGCTGCAGCAAGACGTCAGAAACTGGCAGTGACAGCAGCATGGAACAGGCGGATCACATCAAAGAAGCAGGGCCAAACCAGAGAGCAGAGAGTCCAGATACCCCGATCTCTGCCAAGTGACCTGCCTGTAAGTGAGTGCACCCTTGAGAATCTGCAGATCCGCAGTTCCTGGGTCCTTCTAAAACAGAAGCCAGGCATCAAACCCCCTCCTAATCATATACCCACTTTGGGAAACAGAGGGGCACTAGGGACATTGAAGTTCTTGCTCTGAGGGTCTAATTGAGGAGTTAAGGCAGTTAATGGCAGAAATTGCGCTGCGATCATCACTAGCGACTGCAACATATACAGTGCAGAGCCCCTCCCACACACTCAAGGGTTCAACATTAGCCATCACTCTGTCCCTTGAGACACACGTCCACGCACATTTACACACACACACACACACACACACACACACACACATGCGCACACGCTTGCATTTGCACCGTTTGTGCCTGCGTAATTTTCTCCCACAGGTACAGCTAGTCCTCAGCACACGCTGAAAGTTCTCAGCTTCCTGAAGAATTCTCCAGATGCCAGAGAGAGACAGTCCCAGTCTGATCTACAGAATCCAAAAACAAACAGGGAAGGTTCCAGATAAGCCAATGGCCAGGGGTAGGCGAAAGAACACTTCCAACATAAATCAGGACATCATGACTTCACCAGCAATCCCCAAAATCGATGAATACTCCAATTCATTAGAAGCACATTAAAATGATTTTAAAGCCATGCTTGCCCAATTATTTGAGGCTCATAAGGAGGAAATGAACAAATCTTTCAAAGAG
>REGO01000210.1:213670-225310 GCA_010120015.1 Rhombomys opimus
GGGAGGGTGGGACCGGGAGGGGAGGAGGGAGGGACTTATGGGGGGATACAAAAGGAATAAAGTGTATTTAATAAAAGTTAAATAAAAAATTAAACCACAATTTGAAAATTCTAACTACAAGCAACTATCATTTTTAAAGTAAACCCAAGCATAGAATAAGGTACACTAGCCTGTAAAAGGCAGGGAGACTGGGAACATACCTAAAATTTCAGTCTACTGAAGGTTGGCTCTGCTGGACTTGTGTCTCTGAGACAAGGGGGGAGCCACACTGGAAGCTACATGTGGCTAAGCATCTTTCCTTCTGGATGTGGTGAGACAAAGAGGGAAAGAAGGACCAGAATCCCAATCAGCTTAAAGCTTATCACTTTAATGTCCTAATGTCCTTTCCCTAAGTCCATGTCTCCATGGCACCACTAACTCCCCATATCTTTAATGGGTGGGAACAGCCTTTAATGTATGAGTGGTTGCAGAACACGGACAATAAGCTTTGTACCTATAGAGTCATGTTCATCTCATAAAACAAAAATGCCCTCAGTCTATGACCAAGGTCTCTGCCCCACTCCCTGCTTTGCCAAATTTTACACTTTTCTATATTATTCAAAGCCCAAAATTTCATTTGAGACTAAAGACAGACTACTAGCTATGAGCCCATATAAAAGTTAGAACACTATGGTATGTCCAAGATACATTAGCATAGGGTAAAAATTCCTTCCAATAAAGATAAACAGGAAAATTGGAAAAAAGAAGTTTATGTAAAGGAAGATAAAAAGCTCACTGGTCATAAATCAAACTCTATTACATCATAGCCAGCATTTGCACATGAATTTGGTTCCAACAGGCTAAGATAGAACTGTCTTGGCAGTGTTGATGGTTGCACCCCACCGCTGGCTGCTTTTTTGGTTATTCTATGTTCCTGGCACCTGTAAGCATTTGGGATGTTCAGTGCAGCAGAGACTCTAAAGCTTGTATATATTACTATTCTTTAACAAGCTCTTTTGAAATCTCAGCAGACATGGCCATGAGTTCTGCATGCCTTCAAAATCAACATCAGATAAAAAAAAAAATTCCAGCTCTGTAACCAGCAGAAGCCATATTCAGGCTTCCCGAGTCACAGCTACAGCAGCTTCTAATAGCGTGGATAGATGGATATGGGGAAAATAGCTGTCAAAAAGGCATTTCTGTAGATGTAATCCTGTACCACCCGGACACCAGAGAGTTCTTTTTTAAAGGAGTTCATATTTTTGACACTTATGAGCCTGAATGATGGAAATTGCCTTGATGATCTCACGATGTTCTCAAGACATTCTTCAATTTATTCTGCTGTAGAGTAATTGGCTCTTTTCATTACTGTTAGTCCTTCAACTCTACCAGGTCCAACATATAAATGAATTCGTATTCCAGTCAAAGCTTAAGTCTTCAAATTTTTCCCTCAGCTTTTTGCAATTGATTCTTGTAAATATGACTAAAAGAACACAGGAATAGTCCTACCCAGCCTGAATACTGTTTCCCTTTGACATTTTTTATACTAGATTAGTTATTTCCTTACCTTTAAACTCAGCTCCTTAGAAAAAAATATAACATGAGCAGTGGCTAGTCCAATTTTCAATAGCTTAGTCAGATCCCTCTGAAAATTTATTAGCACAACCTTTACTCTTTCCATATATATTACCATTCAGGTCTTCTGAGGCCCTGAAAGAATTGCCTATTAGGTGCTGCTTATAATAAATATTTAAGACTTTCTCTTCCCTTATGAAGAACTGTACTTTCACAGGCTCAAATTACGCCTGCAAGCTCTATCCAATTGATTGAAACTCCACATTTGGTAGAAAAGCACACGAGAATCTTACTGTGAGATCCACTAACCAGGGTTGGCAAGGAATTCATATACCTAGTGAAGTTCTTCTGAAACTTCTGACTACATTTGTCTTGGGATCTTGTCTTCCAGTCTCTGACCTGAGTGACACATTCAGTTTGCTTATAACACTGGTGGGTTTTAATAGCCCAAATTTCCAAATTGTTCCATATTTCTCCTGCAATTCAGTTTTAAATACCCAAGCACACAGATGGCCAGGTTAATCAAAGCAACAGTCCTGTTTTTTCTCAGTTTTGTGTATTAATTCACTTTCTCCTTGTTGTAGACGAACTTTGATGAGAATCGTCTTACAGGACGAAGGGTTTATTCTGACTTATTATTTGGTAGGATCTTTCCACCAGAGTAGGGAAGCTGTGGCGCCAAGCGAGGGAGGCAGAGGGATAGGAACAGGCAACATGATGGCATTGACCATATTGCATTTGTACTAAAAAAGCAGAGAGTGAACAGGAAGTAGTGCCTGAAATAAAACATCAAGTCAGCATCAGAGAAAGGAAGAAAGGAAATCAGCATGGCAGAATTTACAGAGCAGACCTGGATTGGCAAACAGACTTTCCTTGCATAGTCTGTTAGTAAGTATTCCACATGTGGTCACTCCTATCCACAAGAAATTTGAAAAATTATTTCTAACTATATTCCTAGGCAATTAAGCACTTTCTGTTTTCTCTTACAGTCACTGTCACAGGTTCAAATCTCCTTATACCGCCCTTCATCTGGAGGTATACGTATTGTTACCTAACCCAGTGAGTTCAACATTAAGTGACTGTAAAACAAGTTAATGCAAAGAGGACATTATGTAAAAAGAGTTCAAGTGCCTGTATCAAGTAAGGAGAACTGGCATTAATTTGTAAAGCTTTGTTCTCCTTGAACAAATAAAAAGGAAGGTTTTATTGCATATTCTTTCTGCCTATTCACCTAGGGAAGACTCAGCACCAGACACAGAGGTAGGAGTGATCCTGAGAATGCACACTTCCAGGTTGGAATCATCACATGATTCAAGAGAGAAAAGCAGTACCAAAAGAGCCTCTTCACAAGAATTAGCATTACAATAGGCAATTTATTCCAGGTCACCTAAAATGAAGGAGTCAGTGATTTGGTGACCCTGGATAATTTCTGTGATGTGTCTACAAAAAGCTTTCTCTGATATAAAAATAAAACAGCTTTGGACATATATTACCAGTTTTTAAATGGAGCTACACTATTTCTCTTAATCACAGAATCACTTTCCAATAAATGCCTGCCTCACCTGCTAGCTAACAATATGGAGTTTAACTTTGAAGAACAATTTTAAAATGCTCAAGAACACATATTATAAAGGACAAGCTACTGACTTAACTGAAAAGTGAAAAGCTAGACTCAACCTCCATCATTTGCCCCAGGTTCTTGAAGCAGTCAAGAAGTTTGAATTCATCTGCATATTTCTGATTAAGTAAGAAGGGAAGAATTTCAGAATACGAGAGCAGAAGTTGTAAGGATTAAAACCAACTCCAGAAGCCTGGTTTGGAATGGAAAGACTGTATTTCAGCAGACAGCATCTAGTCCTGGTACAGTTTTCATTATTACATTCTTTATTATTGTTATAGAGGCATAAACCTTAAAAGCTGACACAGAAAAATACCATGGGAGCTGATAGTTATCTCTACATGCAAATCTTTAGGCAATATAATATAAGTCTAGGAGTCAGACATTTGAACTATGGCCTTGTGACACAATGCCTACAAAATAATAATTGGTTAATAACTTAAGATGACTGCAAAAAGACTCCCTGAGCTCTGCCCAATGCTTGGTTGTGAGTCTCAACATCTGCTTCAATCCCCTGTTGGGTGGCGCCTTTCAGAGGTCTTCTATGGTAGACTCCTTGTTCCCTCTCTTCCACCACTTCTGGATTCTATTCTGTTTGCTCTTCTGAATGATATTTAAGCCTTCTCCCTAGGGTCTTCTTGTTTAGCTTCTTTAGGTCTATAGATTTTACTATGGTTATCTTATATTACATGGCTAATATCTGTTTGTAAGTGAGTACATACCATGCCCAGCTGTAGCCCAATAGCAGCTTAGTCTCTTTGTGGGTGTCCCAGTAAGGTTAGCAGGGGCTGCCTCTCTCATGAACTTGGTTGCCTACTCTATGACTACTGCCCCCTGGCAATGCAGCTTTGCCAGACCACAGAGGAAGAGGTTCTAGGCATTCCTGATGAGACTTGAAAAGCTAGGGTCAGGTGGCAGGGGAGGAGAACTCCCCTTTTCTGTGGTCTAAGGGAAGGGAGATGGGGAGAAGAGGGAGGGAAGGTGGGACTAGGAGACGAAAGGGGCTACTATCTGACTATCGAATGAATAAATTGTAAAAAAAAAATAAAAATTAAAAAGGACATTGTCAAGTCTCTGATTTACAAATGAAATTAATTTTTTAAACCTACACTTGATTGTTTATTTAAATTCTTGAAAAGATCTGCTGTAATGAAGTCTTTAAAGTTAAATCAAGGAACTGATTCTACTTCAGTGAATATTTAATAAAATGTGTTATACGAAAGAAAAAATAAACACACATAAAATCTCTCATAGAACCCATGATCTGTTTCTTGTGCTATAAGTATCCCTTAATGAAAACCCATCCCCATTCCTTAGGAGGAGAAAGGGGAAATGTACTTGCAACTTTTAAAGTTTAATAGAACAATTGGACATAGATCAGAATAGTGAAAATGGCATAAATATATTAATATGCAAACAGGAAATGCCATCACAGCAAGAGAGAATCACAAGAGTGAGAGAGCACCGATTTGCGGCATTTTTAGAAACTCAGTCTTTTTTTTTTTTTTTTTTTTTCTGTAGGGGAGGCACACCATGGGGAATGCAGACAATTTGGAAGGCCTGGAAGTGATTATTAGGTGAGTGAATGGTGCCAGAGATGGTCATTTTGGAATTTCAATGAGCCCAAGAGACAGACATTATCTTGCAGTGTAAGATCATCCTGGTGTGGTTATATCCTTCAGTCATCATTCCAAAGATAGATAATGGGATTTCAAGGTGAGGATGGAAGGCAATTATAGTTCCTTTCTCAGTCTGATCTTAAGGCCTATAAAGGAAATTCCAGACAGTGCCTTGCCATTTACATCCAATTGCCCAGCATGCCAAAAATGTACCATATTTGGGGGATATTGATTCCTGAGTCCCAACTCCTCCTTCCACATAATTCCTGGTAAAGCAAAATGGGGAATACTATTGTGAAATCTTTTGAATAAATTTCATTTATTTTCAAATATTGTTTTTAAACAGGTTAGTAAAAGCCTTGTTTGCATAGATCATAGCTCATCTAAAATGAATTAAATACTATTGTCACCAGTGCAGATATAAAATATTTTATATTGATTTTTTAATAAATTTTACAAATTTGTTCTGAACATGGTTCACTTTCTGCTACTAAATAATAACAGGATACTTAGCATATTTTTCCACAATTCATTTTTTATTCAAACTACAATGACTTAATCATTTGGTTTCTTTTTATTGGTGTTTTAAAAAGAGTAATTTAAGTTTAATTATGCAAGATGACAAATTATTATTTCGTTTTCCCCGTGTATGTGATTATTAGAGATGTGTTAGATACTCCAATTATTAATACTGGGAGTTTGTTAATGATTGAAAGTAGAAAATAAGGAACAAATTTCAATTAATTCAATTTACTAACTCTCCAATGCATTTGTAAGCTGATATTCGTATATTAGAATTATTTTCTATTTATAATTGAAATGATGAATTGTTGTATTCTATTACACATAATATTTGTGAAATATTTTCAATTTGTTTGATTGAATTAAAGACTCATTGTCAAATACTAGGTCTTTAATAACTTTCTAGGTGGTAAATAAGATCATATTTGAAATCTATCATAATTCTCTAAATTGTAGGAAAATGGGTCAGTAAGGAAATTTTATTTTTATTTCTTTTGAGTTGTCATTAGTTGGCTAACATTGTGATATATTTGCATGTGAATTTACCCCACCAGTATCTGTGTTAGTGGTGTTGTCTCAGGCTCTATGGAAACTTTAGGACAGAAAGTGTCTGTTTCCTTTTCAGTTGCTATGACAAAACACCATGAACAAAGCAACACAGAAGAAATAGGAAAGAAAAGATTTTAGCTCACAGATCCAAATTCCAGTCCACCCTGAGAAGAAAGTCCCAGTGGTAGGTGCCTTGTCACATCACATCCATAATCGGGACCAGAATAAAGACCTCATTCCTAACGAATGTTGACAAAGAGACTGTGTGTGTCCTGCTGCTTTTCTAAAAGTTCGAGAGACAGCGAATTAAAAAATAATGGATAAGAGTATTTGGTGGAAAAAATTTCAAAATAGAATATTATCCAGCCTCATTTACTGTATCAAGCCAGGCTTCCAGGGAGAATTCAGAACAGAAAGCACAGCAGAAAAAAGTGAAAACTGTACAGTTTGGTGAATAAAGGATGATGATCAATTCTACCTCAGAATTGGTACAGAAAGTGGCTGTAATTGTTATTAATATTGTCACCATTAAAGACAAAACTTTACATTTGCTCTAGGCCAAAAGAAAAGGATTCTTGGCCTCAAGGATCCAATGCTTCAGAGGAAAAATAAAACAAAAACAAACAAACAAACAAACAAACAAACAAGCAAACACTCTCTTGAAAAAAAAATTTATTTAAATGGTGTGCCCTTGTATAAAGAATGTTAAGAATGAGAACAGGGGGTGCTGCTCCATGGGTGACATGCTTTAATAAGACAACCTAGGGAAATGAGCTTCTGGCTTCAGCCATCCAGATACTCCAAGGCCATGAATCAAACAGGTTAGGATAAATCTCAAGATGCAATAAAATTTGGCATCATCTTCATAGTTCTAGTTTCGCATGTATAGAAAAAACACGGGCTATGTATCCACGGTGATTTGTACAAAGTGTCTTAGAAAAGGCTTATATATTCAAATAATAAATAGCAATATTAGATTATATATTGGAAGTTCCCAAGAGAGATTTGCTGAAAATTGTGGATGGAAGCCCTAAGTTATTATGAGAAAAATGGAATATGTAACAAAGAAAGCTGCAGGGATCAA
Organism: Rhombomys opimus; assembly: GCA_010120015.1. Taxonomy (NCBI): domain Eukaryota; kingdom Metazoa; phylum Chordata; class Mammalia; order Rodentia; family Muridae; genus Rhombomys; species Rhombomys opimus. The sequence continues at coordinate 220,617 of REGO01000210.1, forward strand.
AGAAGCTAGACCATTGACAGGCCACATATGGTGCAAATGTTAGCACCATAAGGATGGTTCTGATTAAGTCTGTTTTACCCCACATCATGTCATCATATGTCCTAGACAGTGGGCATAAAGGTGCCCAATAGAGGGTTTCTATTGATTTAATCTAATGTTCTCCTGCTATGTCCCCATTCTTCTTTGAAATGACAAGGTGTACTCTGCACCAACACATATGGGAAGAACATATATAGGGAGATATGAAGGGGGAGATATTAAGATCTGGAGAGGACAGGAGCTCCACAAGGAGAGCAACAGAACAAAAAAATCTGGGTAAAGGGGTCTTTTCTGAGACTGATTCTCCAACCAAGAACCATGCATGGAGATAACCTAGATCCCCTGCACAGATGTAGTCCATGGCAGCTCAGTGTCCGAGTGGGTTCCCTAGCAGTGGGAACAGGGCATGAACTCAGTGGCTAGTTCTTTGATCACCTCCCCATGTCTGGAGAGTAGTTTTACCAGGCCACAGAGGAAGAAAATAAGGCCAGTCTTGATGAGACATGATAGGCTAGGGTCAGAGGGAAGCAGAGGATTACCTCACCTATAAGTGGACTTAGGGAGGGGCATGGGAGGAGATGAAGAAGGGAGGGTGGGATTGGCAGGAGAAGAGGGAATGGGCTATAGCTGGGATAGAATGTGAATAAACTGTAATCAACAAAACAATTCTACAGAAAATAGCAAAAAAAAAAAACAGATTTGAAGATCCTCAATAACTCATGTGTTAAAAAAATTGTGCCAACTTAATATTATTATTATTTGCTGTGTGTGTGTGTGTGTGTGTGTGTGTGTGTGTGTGTGTAACCTTTTGAATGGAAAGCATGGTGATTGCTGATACAGGTAGGTCACTGGGGTGGGTCTTAAGAATGGTATCCTGAAGCCACTTACAGGACAATAACATCTACTTCCTAGTTTGGGAAGGTGTGAATAAACTGTGACATTTGTCTTTGCAACATAAACAGAGCATCTTTAGTGACTATGCTTTCTCTGCCATAATGACCTGACACCCTATGTTAACGGGATCCATCATGAATTTATTTCTTTGTAATTTGTTTGTATGGGGTGTTTAATCCCAGAAGTAGGAAAAGTAACTGAAATGTGATGCTGTAACAAAGCATCAGAAATCCCTCCTGTACTTTGGTGTTCTTTGTCTAATGACTTACTATCCTTACATCACTGTGCTCTGTTCAGTGTCAGCCGCCACTCCTTCCTCCTATGAGATCAATGTTTCCGTTTTGACATTTGTATAAGAGCATATTGTGCTTACGTACGGCACTTGTGTTCCTGTGTCTTTTTTATCTCACTTAACAAAATATACTACATCTTTGTTCATGTTGACACAAATTATAATATATATCGTTCTATTTTATTCCAGAGATGCATTATTTTATTTATATAAAAGAACCTTATCTTTTCATTAACTGGGTATTGGTTGGACAGGTATATTTGCTTTGCTTATAATTTAGCTTAAAAACAGTCTTGGTGACATTCCTTCAGCTCTAATCAATCTTAGCAATGTTTATGTGTATGTCATTATTCTAGACTGTAGCAATCTATTAAAGTAGGTGTAATACTAAATGACATGGGTTTCTAATGATGAAGGAATGAATGTCCCAGAAAGTAGCACTAATGGCACTGGAGCTCATGGTGAGATCTGCCACAATCATACTGTGGCAACATGTTGCTGGAACTGAATCCAAGCCTCCCAGAGAGCCATGTGAAGAGTTGTGGAGTTAGGTCCATAGTTACAGTGACCCAGAGCAAGAATAGGCTAGTCCCTAAGTCCCTTGGTATGAACAAAGGAGGCATTTGTCTGTGTAGCTCTGGTACTTTCAGCTCTACAGCGAACATTGAGCTAACTCACAAAGCAACAGAAGCTGCCCAGAAAGACTAGGCATCATTAAATGTGAGATACTCACGTTAATGGGGTGATGGATACACATCACTGTGTCTGGATTTATGTGGGTCCTCCGATTGGACTCAGGTTTTCATGCTTGTGGGGCAAGCACTTTACCAACTGAGCCAGCTATGTTATGAATATTTTCTATTCACAAAACATTTGATAATTTGTAGAGATATAACTTTCAGAAAGAGATGGGTGACTTCAGAATTTTAAAAGCACATTTATTGGAGAAATTAACCTTTTAGATACTCTATCTTCAAAGAGCTGAAATTATCCTATGTTTTTAGAAGATGTGGTCTTAATTCTACGATGCAAAACTTTACACATTTCTCTTCTGATCATAAATCTTATGACTTAGCCGTTTTGGCTTCATCCCATGATCACTTTCTTTGTGTATAAATTTAGTTGTCTATTGCCAACACATATTTGGAATTGACTGTTAGGAGGCTGAGATCTGAAAGCTACAGAGAGAAACATGGACAATGGCCATTTTAATACCAGAATTCTTTCACTCTCTTACAAATCTCAGCTTATACTACTAACATGAGACTCTGTCATAGCCATAGCATTTAGTCTTTTGCCAATGTAGGAAATGAAAAGTAATCAGCTTAAACTATCTTTATTGAATTCAGTAAAATTCATTGTTCATTGGTGACCATTAATCATTACAGACATCTCTAAGGTGATCACTTCCATTCATCTCTTATAAGCTATATATACATACATTTTTATTATTAAGCTATGTTTTAGCAAAGTAAAAATTGTATGTATTTATTTGTTACTATGGTGCATGCTGATACATTGTTTAATGTTGTGAAAGTTCCTAAACTTAAACTAATGACTTGTTCATATTTTACAATTCTTCAAGTGGTATTTGAAGTGTACCTATCTGATGCTAAACTCTTCCTCTTAAATTGCAGTTACTCAACCTCATACAGGATTTAATGTTTGGATGACTAAGTTAATAAATCTGCAGCTTGTGACTTAAGAATCCATGCAACTTTATAAGACTTGAGATAAAGATAGTGACTTTAAATAATTCTCAACCAGTTCATTCCAAGTGCAGCACAGAGCATCTAGAGATAAAATAGAGAAGCAAATAAATATCTATGCCATTACATACCGTTAGCATCATCGCCTTTGCCATTACCAAGAAACTTGCTTTATCTTCGTTCGGGTTTTTAAATTGTTATGGATTTCTTATTACTACTTTTTCTTACTCTGAGGTTAAAAAAAAATAAAAACAGTATTTGGGAGAGGTAGATCCATAGCAACTGCTGAAACTAATAAGTGCTGGAATTAATGGAGCAAAAGTGAAAAGTGTAGCTACTGACATGAAACACCTGTGTGTTCTGGAGCATGTGTTTGAGGAGAAGCACCTTGATAACTGACCAAATGATTAGCTGCTCAGCTATACATTAGGTAATGCACAAATAAAATCTGCTGTGTTACAGACTGTCAGCCTGAATATTAAGTATCATTAACACTGTCGCCCACAGAAAAAGCTACTCTACAGGTAAAGTCCAGAATACTTTGTAATGTGTATGAAAAGCAATTTGGGACTTGGGATTCATACAACCTTTCTGGAGTAAAGGTAGTACATGAGATATGCTGATGGACAAAAGGAGCTGCCTAACTCCATGACACGAAGCTGTTCACACAATCCAATGTTCCTGGGTGTTTCCATTCCATGAACTCCTGGTTTCTCTTGCCCATGCATAAGTGACACAGGAAAATTACCACAGTCCACTGTATTTTTGGTGTGGTGCATAAGGGTGTTAGAGAGGAGGGGAAGCTATGTGCCTCGGTGCAATAGAAACAGGGCTGCAGGTGGTTATTTTGTGGTCTACAGTGTCAACATTTATCAAAACAGTCTTCACAAGACATCACACATTCTAACATGCTATTCCAGTGAGAACGTTTAGTAACCATGAAAAGATCTCAGCATATAAGAAAATTGATGATCCTCCAAATAAACTGACAATTACTGACACTCGAAAGCACAATTCCAAACAATTTTCACTTAAAACTGTAGTACTATCTAAGTATCCTTGCATCTCAGAAGAGGGAGGTCATTTCCCATTTATTCGCCATGTATGTAAGGAGTTTCCATGGTTGTCTTATGCTCTATGGTATTCAGACTTCTCGCAATACTGAGCTTAGAACCTTCAGTAAACTTGAACCATGGGCTCATTATTTTGGAAGAGTAGCTTTTGTGATCTTCAGTAACCCTTGTGGTAGCCTGCCAATACTTTCTTTCCTGAGGTTATTCAAGTTGAAGTTTAGAGAATGTGGCCCCACTTTCATGAAAACCCAAGAGAAATAAATCTGGAAATAGTGAATGAGTTCTCTACATTTCAGGGGACTCAAGAGAGCATACCATATAGTTTACCTTAATATCATAATATCACTAATCTTACAGACAAATGCAAGATGGACAGAGGAAAATAACCCACAAACTTGTAGGCCTGGTATACTGGTGCATGCAGAGGGGGACAGCAAATAGACTCTGTCAAAAAAATATTTAAAAGGTGAGGAAGAATGACATCTGAGAATGTCTCCTGGCCACTATATTCTCATCAAAGGAAAAATCCACCAAGAGGACATCACAATCCTGAATATCTATGCCCCAAATATAAGAGCACCGACATTCGTAATTGAAACATTATTAAAGCTTAAATCATACATCGATCCTAATACCTTAATAGTGGGAGACTTCAACACTCCACTCTCACCAGGGGACAGATCAACT
>REGO01000210.1:229735-241930 GCA_010120015.1 Rhombomys opimus
CCACTAAGCAAAGCTCCTACAGCAGAAGTAGCTGTGTCTTAGCAAGAAGATATGTAAGCCTTCCGGCATAAGGGATGAGCCTCAGAGGCAAAAAAGAGAATGTCTCCTGACTGCCTTATATGTGCTGTGACACATATTTACCCACTCACCTCCAACATGTCTCCATACACAAACAGAAGATAGGTACATACACACATAAACACAACTTTGGCGAAACACACTATTGCTTAAATCAAATTTCCTCACCTAAAAGGTGGAACAGAAACAGAAAAGTGACTTGAAATTCTTAGTTTGCAGAGTGATGTGTTACTATGAATTTCTTGTTCTTTTCTTCCTTTGTATACTTCCAAGCATCTAATGGCAAAGCATTTTTCCATTTCTTGACAAACAGCTTGGCCATTTAAATGTGTTCTTCTAAACTGGAGCTTTTTAATACGTTTTTATTATTATTTACTACAGTTTATTCACTTTGAATCCCGGCTATGGCCCCCTCCCTCGTCTTCTCCCAGTCCTACCCTCTTTCCCTCTTCTCTCTCTTTGCCACTATTCTAGACCACTGATAGGGGAGGTCCTCCTCCCCTTCCATCTGACCCTCATCTATCAGGTCTCATCATGACTGGCTACATTGCCTTAATCTGTGGCCCGACAAAGCTGCATCTCCCACCAAAGCTGCATTCCCCCATGGGGAGGTGATCAGAAAGCCAGCCACCGAGTTCATGCCAGAGACAGCCTCTGCTCCCCTTACTAAGGCACCTCTTGGAGACTGAGTCTATGGGCTACATCTGAGCAAGGGTTTTAGGTCCTCTCCATGAATGTTCTTGGTTAGGGTATCAGTCTCTACTGGCCACCCTGGGTCCAGAATTTTGGCTCTGTTGGTCTCCTTTTGGAGCTCCTATTCTGTGTTCATAGCACCTTTATTCCTAATTGCCAGAATCTGGAAACAACCTAGATGTTCCTTAAACGAAGAATGGATACAGAAAATGTAGTACATTTACAAAATAGAATACTACTCAGCTATTAAAAACAAGGAGATCATGAAATTTGCCACCAAATAGATGGAACTAGAGAAGATCATCCCGAGTGAGATAACACAGAAGCAGGAAGACACACATGGTATATGCTCACTTATAAGTGGATATTAGACATATAACATAGGATAAACATACTTAAATCTGTACACCTAAAGAAGATAAACATGAAGGAGTACCCTAGGGAAGATGCTCAATCCTCATTCAGAAGAGCAAACAGGATTGACATTGGAAGCAGAAGACAGAAAACAAGACAGGAGCCTACCATACAGGGCCTCTAAAAGACTCTACTGATCAGGGTATCAAAGCAGATGCTGAGACTCATACCTGGGGCTTTTTTGAAATCAAGAATAATTAAATTATTTGGGGGGGGAAAATTAAGGTATAAATAACTTATAGCAAGCAGTAGAAGCTGGCTGTGTCAACTAGTGTGTGTATTTGATGGTATTAAATATATTCACATGATTTTATATAAACCTGTTCTGAACCCGATGATTTAAAGAACATTACTTCACAAAACAAATATTGCTTCTTTTTTATTTCACAAAGTCAACTATGAGAAAAATTCTCTTTGATTTCTAGCAATATATGTATCAAGAAAACTTTGGCAATAAAAATGTTTATTATGTTGTAGCATGAGGAATGAGTATAAAGGAATCTCAATTCGCTCATAACTGTACTTCCAGCTGAAGTGTGACAGTAAATCCAGAGATGAAATGAAAGATTAACTCAAGGGATGGCAGCTTGGCAGACACATATTACTGCCATATTGCTAGTCTTTGCAGCACAGCGGGCCACAATTTCTTCATGTCATCTGCTTCAGTATCCAAGTGCACAAAAATTGTTTCCTCCCCACTGATGACAGTAGTTTGTGTTTATTCCACGGGATCTGGTTGAAAGTTAATTAGTTAACAGTAGTAAACTGATTGAGACGTGATGTCCTAAAGACCATCAAAAGGGGCTTGAGTAGTGCCGCCTGCACAGTAGGAAACCAACCTGAAATGAAGGAGTGCACCTGCCCCGTGTCCCAGAGGTTCCCAGCTGTCAGACAATAAAATAATTGCAGGAGAGAGGAAATCTGCTAAATTCTGTGGTGGGTGGAATTTGGCGGAATCAACAGGCAAAGGAAGAAAAATAATGTGGTACAAACATTCAAGTCCTTTCTCAAGGACTAAACACTTGAGAGAGTGATCATCCAGGAAGTGGATCAGTTCTATGTGAGACTGAGAACCTCAGCATTCCAACTGCAGCAGCAACATTACTCAAAGAGCAGAGTGAGGTTGAGGGCAGAGGTCCTGGGTTCTGGGGGCTGCTGAGAGACAGCTCCATTGACATGGCAAACAGGTGTCAACAGTGGCTGTGACATTCTGCATGAACAGGAAGGAGCAAAAGGGGGCACAGAACAGTGACAAAGGAAGGGGCGGGAAGGATTTTATGGGCATTTAAAAGGTCTCTGGGGAAGTTTAGCAATCCATGCTTAGACATTTGAGCTGTGTATTCCAGGTGCTCCTGTGACACAGGTAGGTAGGGAAAGAGCTCGTGAAATATGTTGCTAATGAGAGCTCATTTGTCCTGACCAGCTGGAGAGGCCTGGTGATGCAGGCCTATGCCTTCAAAGAGCTTTCTGTATAACCAGGATGATGGGATGATATAATGCAAAGATAATGGAAAGCAAATGCTGTGTGAAAAACACAGACCACTCCTCAGAGGTATGAAAAGAGATGATTGGGAGCAGAGCTTTGAAGAGAGCTTTGTATTGGATACTGCATGGAGTAACTGTAGGGAGCAAAGACTTGGACTGCAAACTCTAACAAGTAAGGGGAGATTTCTTTAGTTTTGGTATCAGGTGTTTTTAATATCAGATGGTAGACATTCTGTTATTTATCTTTGACTTATCAACTAAATATAATGAATGAATCCACATGAATGAAATCTACAGACAGAAATTCTAAAAAAGACAAATATAAATACCATCATAGCTGGTCTCTAGATTTTGTGTTTTCAGATAATGTTTGCTAATGTCTTCTACCTAAAATTGGATTTTACAACATGTAATGAAACGCCTTTTGTGTCCGGATAGTTATCACCATCTATCTATGGTTCACTATAACTGCCTCGCCTAAGTTTTGCAAGAATAAGTATAAGCTGGTGAATGTACTCATAGTCTTCATTTGTTGATTCCAAAGACTTTAGTGAAGACAGATATCATATTTGGTAGCAACGGATCATCAATAATTCTTTTAATTACATGTTACTGTTCCCTTTTTGTCGCATGGATATCAAACAAATGGTGTCATTCATACTAGGCAAGTACTGATCAATAGTGCTACTGCTCTGTCTGTTTTCTGAATTGGCAAGAAGGCTTTCATGCTTTCTTGTCATCAATTCTCTTCAATTTTCCCATGTAATGTGAGCCAAAGTGTCACCACAATATTCTTTTATCTCTTTTGTTATTTGTGGATTCCTGTAGTCTATGTTTTTAAAACAATTGTCTTGCAGCAATGAAATTTCATTTGTGGATGGATCTGCCAAACTCACAGGCTTCCTATCAATAGCAACCATTTTCTTTATGTACTTATAAGAACTCATCAGAAAAAGACATTAAATTGATTGTATTAACTAGACATGTGTGAACTTGGAGACAATAAAGCAACTGGGCTCTCTCTTAAGTTTTGTATGAGGTATATTGGAAGACATTTAAAAAGAAAGAGGAGTCCCTGAAAAAAAAAGATGCTTTTTATCTAGTATATTTTTAAGATAATTATAATTATTTGTTCACTGCCTCTGTCTTTTACTCTCTCTCTCTCTCTCTCTCTCTCTCTCTCTCTCTCTCTCTCTCTCCGTGTGTGTATGTGTGTGTGTGTGTGTGTGTGTGTGCATGTGTGTTCTCATGCCTGCTGAGGTCAGGGTACAAACTTCCAGAATGTGTTCATTCCTTTCACTCTGTAGGTCCCAGGGATTGAACTCATTTCATCAGGTTTGGCAGCAGATGCCTACGCCCATAATCCATCTCACCAGCTCTTGTTTAGAAACTTAAAAAAAAAAAAAAAAAAAAAAGAAAAAGAAAAAGTATTTATTTTGGAAGTTATTTTGTCTCATATCACAGGTTCTAGCCTTCTGCTTTTCTATTGAAGTATTCTGGGGAGATGGCAATTTCTTATTTAATCAACTGTCAACCCATATCACGTGATTACAATGAGCATGCCTATTTTCCTCAGGCTTTTACAAACTAATGACTTTCCTGTTATCTCTCCCTTGCTCACTATGCAGGCCATTGCTCGTTTACTAAGTCTCTTTTATCTTTCTGTTACCTAATGAATTTAATGATGTTAATAAATAGACCAGAGGGAAACATCTGATGTACTGACATTAACGACGCCTGTCTTTTTCTCTTCATAAAATACGACACACTAAAAATATATGAGTCTCAATTTCAGCCTCAGATTCCACACCCTGCCCTCTCAGGGACAACCAGCTTTCCTTTAGAGTGTGCAGTGTTCAATTCCACGTGGTACTGCCCATATTTTCCAAGGGAGTGGCACCCAGGTGACTGCAGGTGGAAACCGCCCTATCTCCTTGACAAGTTAGATAAAAATATTGCTCTTAGACTTATAAATTGTGTTCATTTATTTCATTTGTCAGTATTAATGTCAGAAAAGTTTCTAGGAATTTATTGAAAAGACCCCCTTGAGCTTTTTAAAGATAAAATACTCAAAGATGTCAAACCTTGTTTTAGGCAGTTGTTATGAAGAAATTGGTGTTGTGAGTGAATTTTGAGGATAGTACTAGGGGAGGGGTGATTAAGGAGACTGGAGTCAGGAACCTTGTGAAGAAAGTGAAAACAGATGTGACCTGTGGCTTTGACTGCTCATTTTAACGTCACTGCTAGACAATGATTTGTTTGTATGTCATGTAATATTTATTGTTAATAACAAGTCAGTGACTCATTTAACTTTAAGATTTCCTAAAAAGTATGTGTGAGGGGGGATTTATGTAAAACCTACTAGAATCTGAAGGAATGCGTATAGCAGAATTATATCAGTGTCAATTTCTTGGCTTTGATAATGGGCAGGGTTTGGAGGAGATGCTATTGGGAGAAAGTAGGCATAATAAGCACACAGATACTCTGTGTTGTTTGGCATTTCAAAATAGTCTTAACCTATCTTAAAATTGAAGTATTTTTGGAAAACTGAAAATATGTAAACTGTCAATTTTTTTCTTAAAATGCATAAAAGTTCTTAGAAAAATGTCAAGGTAGACAATCAATCATTGGAAACCACGAGCAAGAACACTTGATGAAAAGCAGCAAAATGACATCTTTCCTTTAATTTCATTTTTCAAATGTATTATATTCAACAATGGACTCCTTGCATTTTATTAACTATTGCCATCCTGGTAAATGATACCAGACTTGACAAATGACTAACGAGAAGTTAGCCCTCCTAATGGAAAGCATATTTTAATGTTTTTGATCTTAGCATCTTTTTTTTTTTTTTTTTATTGTAGCTCAAAGCATAACTTGCCTGCTTTTTTCAGAATTCAGCAGTAAGGCAGGCCTTTTGTTTGTCAGTCTTTCTTCACAGCACTTGTTTGGCTCCTAAAGAATTTGTCAAAGGTGACAGGATCAGTGACTATAATACTTTCGAATAAAGTGAAAACTGTCAATCTTTGTTCAGAGTGCCCAAATATTTTGTCACAAATTCGTTAACATAGTGTATTTCAATGAATTGAATCTCCTTTATTTCTTAAATAGCTAGAATTTGATAGAGACCAGAACTTTCTCTAGTCTCTCTGAGTCGTGAGTTACTTGAATATCAAGCAATATACAAACTCAGTAATCACCTTCAGATAATAACGAGTGTTCTTCTGTCACTAGATGAAAATACTGAAATATGAAATTGTATGCTGAGCTCCAATACTAGCACCAGGCATGTGAAACCTTCTTAAGCTGTTGATGAAGGAAGGAGGTTCAAGGGACTCCCATAACAATCTAGGGTACAGCTGTTGCTCTTGGCTGCCTCCCATGGTTGAAGGTAAGTCCTCATTGATGATGGCATCATATATTTCAGACACAAGGGTGAGAAGATTTGAGCAGAATCTAACCTGATAGCTTCCTCCCTGAAGACTGTCTTTTATGATACTAGAAGGAGCTTTGTAAACTGCCAAAAATGATAAGCAATTAATAGTCCTGCTTAGATGTGATGCTTGTGAACCAAAGTGATGAGCAGCATTGCAAGATATTATTAAAGATGCAATAGTGGCATTCTTAACTTAGCAGCAACAAACAACTATGTAATTGGACTCAGGGCTGGTGAACAGGAAGGAAATCATGCCTGGTACCAGAAACCTTGCTAACTGAAACTGGTAAGGTCATAAATCTTGGAGGAGAACCTATTACTGCTACTTTGCTAGAGCAGCATGCTTCTTAATTGGATTATAGATATTACACTTTATCCCACAGATAAGTATACCTCAAAATCATCATCAAAGAAATTTATTTTTGTATCAGAGGAACGCCATTACAAAGTGACAACTCCTCAAAATACAGACAACAACTGACTGTTGGGTGAGCAATGGATGGATACATTTACAACATAACTACTGCTTCTATGGCTCAGGGAACTTTACGGAATAATGGGACAGACTGAGTCTGAGAGCTAGAGAGCCAGGAAGTCTGCTGAGAGATTATATCTCATAGAAATAACAGAAAAGCTATGCCTGTGAAATGTCAATATATGACTGCCTAAATAAGACTCAAACTATGACAAAATTAATACATACACTAATATGTAAGGGAAAATCTCAAGGATCTCACAGCTAGACAAGGAACTACAGGCAACAAATGCCTCCCATACCAGGACATTAAGTTTTCCTGAAGAATGTGACACTTAAATGCTTTTTACAATACCAAAGGGTTATCCCTGGAATTGTATGCATACCAGTAACAGTAAATGAACTCATCGGTAGACTCTGTTTATATATTTATGGATTAATAAATATTTATAATAGTCAAAGAAAAGAGAGCATGAATTTGAGAGGAGTAAGGGGGCATGTGAGAGATTGACAGGACAAGACATAGGGAGGTGTTGGAAGCAGGAAAGAAAAGGGGACAATGATGTAATTATACTTGAATTAAAATAAAAAGATATTATGAAAAAAAGTTATGCAAAGGGCTGGAGTAGTATCCCAGCCATTAAGGTGCTCGCTATGCAAGCAGGAAACGCTGTTTTTCTGTACCCAACACAAAAGTTACAAATAAAAAAAAAAGTCATAATCACACTGCCAGGGAGGCAGATTCAGGAAGACTCCAAAGCTCCCTGGCGATCAGCCTTGTCTAGTCAATGAACTCTAAGTTCAGTGAGGGCCCCCTCTCAAAAAATACGGTGGCACAGGATTAAAGGAATGTACCTGATACCAGCATCTAGCCTCTATATCTATGTGTAGAGACCTATAAAACAAATACACATGCATACATGTTTCACCAATACGGACAAATTATGTGAAAATTAAACATGATTTTTTTGCACATTTTATGTTACCGTTATACTTCATTGAAATCCTTTGATAAGAAGCTAAAGAAACAACAAAACTGTCATTTCTTTCCTTATACCTAATATCGTGTATAGATATAATACCCCCTCACATCATCTTGTGTTTTGAAAGGTTGGTCTCTAACTAATGTTGCTTTGGGGCATCAGCGGAGGTTGTGGAAACCTTAGGAAGAATGGCTTATGTTAAGGTAGGATGTCACTGCAGGCCAGGCCTTGATGTCATATTATCCTTACCTTTATCTTCCTTTAACTTCCCTTTTCTAGTTGGCCATGAAGTAAGCTGCTGTCACCTGCTACATGCTCCTACCGCCATAATGGTCTGTCCAATCACATTAGATCAATCGACTATGGAGTGACTAAACCCTATAGAACTGTGAGCCAAAAATTAATTATTTATCTCTTAAGGCCACCAGGATTTTGATCTCAGAAATGAAAAGAAGATAATATCTATTCAATATTTGCAATAAACTACTGACAGTCACCTTAGGTCTAATATTTATGCTAGTACCAGAATCTGGAATTGTTAGTCCAGGAACCAAAAGAGAGAGATGGCTTCCCCGTGCTCCTCTAATACACATGGATGTCATGTTTTTTCCTCCGATTATATATTGTTATATTTAGCAGTTTTGCTCAATTCTGTTTTTATCATACATTCACAAATACTTCATTACCAATGATTGTTTCATTGATGCTATGGTGTTGTTTTGGCATTGGACAATGATCACAGAGCCTGTACATATGAAATATGCACTTCATAACAGAACTCCACTGCCAAGCCATACACCCACAAATACTTCTTGTGTGCATATTATGCACAAGATTACTTGATCTTGACTATGTTATAAGTAATTTAGAATCTTTGTCATATTTTAAAGAAATTAGCTGAAATCAAGCTATACATTTAATTCGTTTACTTCAAAATAATGATGCATGACTCAATATAAGAATAACATTAACATTTTATTCTTGTGTACACCACAATCTTTTTTAAAAAATATAATGTGTATAACTTAATTCATTCTTCACAATAATACTCACAGGAACTAAGAAGACCCCTTAAATGATGGCATAGATAAAATTAAGGTAGAGTACAATTTGCAGTTTTCCATGCTACTGGACAAATGGTGAAATCCATAAAATGATCCGTTGCTCTCGCAGACTTGTGTTCCTACTGCTGGGCTGTGGGCACAGAGAGCAGGCTCATGATGAATGTCTGTGCATTAAAACAATGGGGCTGCTCTTTGGCAACTCAAGCCACAGACCAAACATTCCTAATTAAGATGTTGTCATTTTACCTAGGGGAAAAGCTTTGGCCAGATTCCAGCACACCCATAAATAAGAGAGACTGCCAGAAATATGAGAAAGAATAGTTTCAAGCAAAAGTATTCTTACATGATTAAGGGCATAATTCAGCCAACTACCACAACTGATTTATAGGCTCCCAATACAGGACACGCTGGTTATGGAGCTGCATGTGCAGTGCCCCTCCTGTGGGTCACACAGGAAATTACATGTGGCCCACTAACAGGCTCATCTTTTCAAATGATAACCTATTTTTTCCTTTCAAATGTGGTAATTACTCACTTTTGTTTTGATCATGAACATGTATATTTGCTTCTCAAGGACAATATCCGAAACACACACACATGTACATTCAATTTGATGCCATTTTTTATTTTATTTATTTATTTACTTATTTATTTATTACAATGTATTAATTTTGTATCTCCTCTGCAGCCCCCTTTCTCTTCACCTACGCATCCTACCCACCCTCCCTCTTCTCCTAATATGGCCTTTTCTTAGTACCCTGATAAGGGGGGACCTTCTCCCCTTCTATCTGACTTTAGCCTATCAGATCTCACCAGGGCTGGCTGCATCATCTTCCTCTGTGGCCTGGCAAGACTGCAAACCCCAGGGGGAGGTGATCAAAGACCTGGCCATTGAGTTCATGTCACAGACAGCCCCAGCTCCCTTACTAGAGAACCCACTTGGAAACTGAAGCCTATGGGCTTCCTCTAAACAGGGGGTATAGGTTCTCTCGATGCAAGGTCTTTGGTTGGAGTATCATTCTATGCAGGCACCCCTGGGTTCAGGTTATTTGTTGATGCCAATTTATTGTTTCCTTAAAAATGTGCACCCCCTTAAGAAAAAGATGAGGAAAATTTTTCAGTATCAAATGCTTGTTAAAATATTCTGTATTCCTGGTAGGACATAGTGGCATTGAGCTCCTATGCTGCCTGACCTATGTTTTCCCTGTAGGGAGCTTCTTTCCAAGATCTGCCTTTTCTTCTTGTTTTCCTGTCTAATCAGTCAAAATCTCTCATAAAAATATCATTAATATGAAATATTCAGCGGTATGCCCTTTACTTTTTTTTCCCTAGAAGAGTATCCATATTTTATAAAAAAAAAATATATATATATATATATATATATACAGGATGGAGCAAGTTGACCCAGCATCTGTGGATTTAAGGCACTAAAAGAGCACCTATGCCTCCTCCTTTTATGAGCACAGTCTCATATCTATCTTCACATTAAAGACTATCCCATGGAATCTGCAGCTGGAGGAAAAGGAATGCTGAATTACCCCCACGCTGACATCTTGATCTTGTTCTTTGAGATCTCCATAGGAATCCATCATTGCCGCCCTAAATCAGATGAGCCTGATGGTTTTGCTTATTCCATACGGAGGGTAGTGCATCTCCCGTGTGTCGTAATGTTACTGCAGTTGGAAATTCTCTGCAGAAGGGATCAGTGCGTTTGTGCAGTCACTGACAGTGAACTGCTTGTATCTAGTTACTTCTCTACTGATCAGCAGCTAGAAAGGCGGTCATCATTGGGATTGCCCTGATGTTTCTGACAGTCACGGGGCTCAGGCTGCTTTGGGAAAGTGAACTGAGAAATTACCAGTTCAGGGACAGAATCTCCATGGCTGAGCCAACGTATCTGAGCATGTGCTGCTTGGAGCCTTTTTTTTTCCCCTGTGTTCTCTTATAGGCAGACACAATTCCCAATGTGGCTTTAGGAGGGTCTCCACGATTCCATGCTGGCTTATTTTCCCACCGTGCTTTGAAGGGGAATCTGAAAGCAACAGCTAGACATCTGTACCTGATCCCTGGCTCAGGGTCCACAGTCCCTCAGCTTCATTGCTTCCTTTCCCTTTCTCTGCAGGGGACTGAGTGAAATAGGAAAGCCTTCATTTTTATTAGTGACTCTCTCTTTTGCTTTCAAAAAATACAGTTCTTTTTACGAGGCATGGTACTTATTCACTTTAGTTTGTCTCCTATAAAATGATAAAATATATTAAGCCAAACTATTCCCTTTGTTGTTTAAGCAATAACATTGCTTAGATTTCATGTGGCAGTTTCAGGCATTTATGACAGAGCAGAAAAATATTAATTATAATGGAGAAAGATATAAATTACTATAGTTATAACATCTTGGCATTTATTTTCCTGAAGCTTATGTCTGCAAGTATTCAAAAAAAAAATAAAAATAGAAACCTGAAATTCAAGCGATGGATGCCTGCTTTGTTTCCACTGAGTTGGGATAAGTAGATAAAGATAAAAATTTCAGATGGGACCTGGCACTTTGTTTTGATCTCTATAGAAGAAATGAAATCTATTTATATCTGTTTTATACCTATAGGTTGTCAGTCTCTACAATGAAATAATATCACTAATAATATTTGAACGTATCCACAGTAATTCAGGAAATAGTTCATGAAATAGTTTCTATAATATCTGCAAAAATACTACAATACTGTGATTTTAGTTACTAAATGGGAAATTGAACTTGGCTTTGACCTAGGGTTCCTAGGGTTAACATCTGTCTAGGTATTTTTTCTGTTATTATAGGAGAATAATTGGGTCTGGGTGACTTATAAAGATGAAGTTTTGTTATCTGGTTATAGATCATGTGTATGTGTATGTGTGCACATGCATGCCATGAGCGTGTATACACAGGTCTGTGTGTCTCCAGGTGTGTGTGGCTTGACTATCATTTCTGAGGAGCTATCGACCCCGTTTTGTGACACAGGTTCTCTTATGATGTGGAGCTCACCAAACCACCTGGGCTGATTGGCCTTGGAGACTCAGAGATCTAACTGTCTGCCCCTTCCCAGAGCTAAGATTATCAGTGTTCTTCATCATACCAGACTTTTTGTGATGTTTATGGAGTGAACTCGGGTCTTCATGCTTATATAGCAATTATTTGACTGCCCTGCCTGCGCTGAAGGGTGTAAGTCAAATCTGATCAGCGTGTTTTGTTGCATCCTAATAATGGAGACCTGAAAGGGCAAATGGCCGTGATGGGAGAGTCAGGACCAGCCTGGCATTTTCACAGCTCCTTGGGAAAGACTTTATTTCTGTTAACAATCTAGTCCTATGCTAAGGCCTTACTTCTCACATTGCCACAATGACAAAAAGAAAAACAAGAAACAATTCCTTACAGTCTATTACATAATAGTTTAAATTGAAAAAAAAATTATATAGTATCTTCAGAACATAAGAGGAGAATGTGAAGAAGAAATATATGATGCTGCCTTTGCTCCTCCAGTGTTCTTGGACATTATTCTTTTTTTTTTTTTTTTAATCTTTTGATTCACAAGAGAGTAT
>REGO01000210.1:250707-286329 GCA_010120015.1 Rhombomys opimus
TTCATCTGATCCTGTTTTATCAGGTATCTTCATTGAGTTCCTGTTAGAAATAGTCCTTGTTCCCCTCACTTTGGGAAACCAATTGGTTACTGAGCTACCACAGGCTACATCTGAGCGGAGGTTATATCCATACATGGTCCTTGGTTGAATGTCAGTTTCAGAAAAGACCCTGTGCCCAGATATATTTGGTCTTTGTGGAGCTCCTATCCTTTTTAAGGGCTAGTAATCAGGGGTTTGGTAGAACATTCCCATTGTCTTGAAGAGTGTTCTTTTAAATACAAGTACTTTTTTCCTGTCTTAAAAGGTGTGGTTAATTTTGTGCTGCAGAAGCTGTTTATCTCAATTTGTAACTGCATAGTCAACACATAGGAAATATTCTTTTAACTGAATTAAATTTTAACAGTGAGATGCAGTGGTACATTCCTGTAATACAAGCATTTAAAAAGAATAGATAGGAAAATCCTGAATTTGAGGACAGCCTGGGAAACATTGCAAATTCTTGGACAGGTTGAGCTATATAGAAAGACACCACCTCAAAGCAACTAAAGACAAACCAACAAGAAAATACTTAATTTGAATTAAATTCAAACGAGGTTAAAGTCTCTTTCAAATTATAGCCAAGAATAAAGCTTTCAATGTTATGCTCTGGGCATCCTTATTTCAAACCTGTCAATCTTCCTAGCCACTGCACAACTTTTTTTTTTTTTTTCATTCAAAATGAGTGACAGAGAAGCAAAGAAGCACATCAAATGAGCTTGCAGATTCTAGACTGAATGAAAACAGTGTCTCGGTGGATGTTTCCACATCAGATTCCCGTGATAAAAAAATTGCAACATTGTAACTTAGTCAAGCATCACAGTTCAGGAAAGTATTTCTTTGTTTTGAAAAAAAAATTAACAAAATACCACACAGGACTAATTATTTGTTTAAACAGAAATGCCAAACATGGTGAAAATACAGAAGGAGACAGAAAATATATTGTCCTTTGGCATCTGAAAGAAATAATTTTTGAAGAGACTTAAGTTTTCAAGCTAAGGGAAAAACTAAGTTACCAAAAATAATAGGAGAAACTGCCCACCCCACTACACCCTGACCAATCACAACAGGTTAATTTATTATAAGACTCAGGTCATGTTTTAAGTTCAACTCCCCAGTGAGAGGAAACAATAGTACTACAGCAAGGCTACATTTCATAGGAAATTGCCAGTTTTGAGATACTGATTTTGATACTAAATCTTGTAGCAGGAGTGTGGGTTGAATTCACAGGTATGGTGGGATTTTTTTTTAAAACCTTCTCTCACTAACCAGAAAACAGATGCATAGACAGAAAAATAAAAGTAAAATTTAAATGATTATATACTTGGCAGTAGCTGCATGTTAGGTAATTATATACTACTCAGATCTCAGAGAGATTTATACGTGGGTTGTTCTTCAGTGGAATAGTTAAATTAGAGTACCTGCTGTGTTTTTCTTCACTGCTAGATGTAAGCATCTCACCCCACCCCCCCGGCAAACAGCAGACCAGTAGAAAAACTCTACACAAGGTTGGCTTGGTGAACCAGTGAATTTATTCTCATTGCTTACAAGACAGGGGGTGACTCATTAAGTAAGCATGGGAGATGTGAAGACAGCTAGTTTCATTGATTAAAAAAAAGCCTTTATTGTGTCTCACAAAGCACTTTCTTAGCTCCCCACCAATCTGTCAAGCAGTATGGTGGTCTCCTCTCCTCCACCGACTGCAGATGACTTATGGAACCCTAGGAACAAGCCTGGTGAGTCTCACCCATTTCTGAGGTCCCTGAGCCTGTGTTTCATTGAGTACCATGAGTCTTGTGAACCTACTTCTCTACCCACCTTTAATGAAAATGAATAGCTACAAAACATCTTTCCATATGGCATGCACAATAAAGGAAAAGGCCTATCACATCGAAAATGGCTAGAGATATTTAGGAGGTTAGAATATAGGTCTTGAATGTTTATTTCTTTTCTTTTCTTTGCTTTTTTTTTTAAGAGTAAAGAAGGCTCTCCAGTGATGGACTGAATAACACATAAACATGAAGAGACAGAAAGTTGTGCTGAATGTTTAGAAAAATACAATTTGTCTGCAATGTAGAGAACTACATAAAGACGAAGAAGCAAGCATGGGAGAATAGTGGAACAATGTGTAAGGATTTGTAACTTATAACACAGAGTTTTATTTGGTTCTTTAGTCACAAGGATAGTAGTATACCATTTACCAAGTAAAGTTTCAAAAGAATTATTCTCCCATAAATAACTAGGTTGAATCTAAGTGGGAATGGTAGCTAGAGCTAAAAATTTCAGAATATTGGACAGGAATCTAATACTTTGTTCTATAATAAGTGACCTAAATTAGCATGACAGCAGGGGACTAATGAGAAAACATGAGTTAGAGTGTTACTTCAATCATATTTGAAGTACTATAACTATCATTTTTAGTGTCTTTTATCTGCCAAGCATTGTACTTACTTCTCATGCTTTATCAATAAGTAATACTTGAAACTGCAAATACAATTACAACAGCTAAACATAATTCTTAAATCAGGGCTGATGCTCTTTTAAACTGTAAATACAGTCACCTCTTCATATACACATATGATTGATTCTATAAAACTGATTATACACAAAGCTCCATGGACACTTGTACTCTCTTTATAAAAAAGCACATATTTGCCAATGAACATTATTTATCATATCTAATACAAGAAAATATACTTGAATAGTTCCTATCTTATAATTTTTGGTGATAGACAGTTGGAAACACTCTATGCATATTAAATACAGACAGAATTTTTAAATAGTTTTGATCTGTGGTTGGCTGGATACATAGGTGCCAAGTCCATAGACAAAGACAGTCAATTGTCGAAAACAATTTAAGAAAAGGGATACATTTTTTTCCATTTTTTAATTTTAATTTTTATTAATTACACTTTATTCACTTTGTATCCCCCTGTAGTCCCCTCTCTCCTCTCCTCCCAATCCTATCCTGTCTCCCCCTTCTCCACACATGCCTCTCCCCGAGCCCACTGATAGGGGAGGTCTTCCTCTCCTTCCTTCTGCTCCTAGTCTCTCAGGTCTCATCAGTAGTAGCTGCACTGTCTTCCTCTGTGGTCTGGTAAGTTTGCTTCCCCCTCAGGGGGAGGTGATCAAAGAGCAGGTCATGTCAGAGACAGTCCCTGTTCCCATTACAATGGAACCCACTTGGACACTGAACTGCAGGGGCAACATCTGTGCAGTGGTTCTAGTTTATCTCCATCAATGGTCTTTGGTTGGCATATCAGTCTCAGAAAAGACCCCTGTGCCCAGATATTTTGGTTCTGTTGCTCTCCTTGTGAAGCTTCTGTCCTCTCCAGGTATTATTATTTTCTATTTCTTTCATGAAATTCCCTGCACTCTGCCCAAAGTTTGGCCATAAGTCTCAGCATCTACTTTGATACCCTGCAGCTTAGAGCCTTTCAGAGGCCCTCTGTGGTAGGCTCCTGTATTGTTCCTTGTTTTCTCCTTCTTCTGATGTTCATCCTCTTTGCCTTGCTGTATGGGGTTTTAGCGTTTAGCCAGAGTCCTCCTTCTTGACTAGTTTCTTTATTAGATGTATCCTATATTGTATGTCTAATATACACTTGTGAGTGAGTATATACCCTGTGTGTATTTTTGATTCTGGGATACCTCACTCAGGATGATCTTTTCCAGTTCCCACCATTTCCCTGAAAATTTCATGATTTCCTTGATTTTTATTGCTGAGTAATATTCCATTGTATAAATGTACCACAATTTCTGTATCATCAGTTGATGGATATCTGGTCTGTTTCCAGCTTCTGGCTGTTACAAACAAAGCTGCTACAAACATGGTTGAGGAAATGTCCTTATTGTGTACTTGAGCATTGAAAAGGAATACATTTTACAATTGAGAAAACTGAAATTTCTGAAATCCCAGTAGATAGTTTTGTCTCTAAATTAAAGATGAAGGATTAAGGTTCACATGCATACAGTGATTCTCTATCAACCATGAAGCACAGAGAATGCTGAATAATTTGAGCTCTTGAAATTCAAAGCCTTTCTTTTCTCTAAATAAAAACAATTTTAAAAAGCCAAGAAGACAGACATGAATATATAACAAATAAAGTTTCAGGTATTTTTCTCTGTTTAATAGGTGACACTACTACTTAAAAGAAATGTTCTGCCTCAGTGCTCAAGACATGTATATTTTTAAAGATTTATTATGTATACAATGTTCTGCCTGCATGTACACTTGTACACCAGAAGGGTGCACCAGACCTCATTATAGATGGTTGTAAGACACCATGTGTTTGCTGAGAATTGAACTCAGGACCTCTGTAAGAGCAGCCAATGTTCTTTACCTCTGAGCTGTCTATCCAGCCCCAAGATATAGATATTTAAGTGGCTCAAACAATGTATCAGTTTTCCAGTAAGAATAGTCTAAGCCAACGTTGACACAAGGAAGCTGCACACTATCAAAGATGCAGTGGGCATTCACCTTGCTCTTCTGTTGCCCTTGCAGGGACCATCTCCAAGGGTCTGATGGTCACTGTATTCTACCCACATGCCCTGTGTATCAGCCAGTGGAGACATACTGGAAGTGGAGAGAGTAAGATGGGCGTCTTGATGTTAAAGATACTTTTTTAAAAACTTTTATTAATTACACTTTATTCACTTTGTATCCCCCCATAAATCTCTCCCTCCTCTCCTTCTAATCCCACCTTCCCTCCTCCTTCTTCACCCATGCACTTCCCCCAGTCCACTGATAGGGGAGGTCCCCCTCTCCTTCCTTCTGATCTTAGTGTAGCAGATCTCATCAGGAGTGGCTGCATTGTCATCTTCTGTGGCCTGGTAAGGCTTCTCCCCCCTCAGGGGGAGCTGATCAAAGAGCAGGCCAATCAGGTTATGTCAGAGGCAGTCCTTCTTCTCATTATTATGGAACCCACTTGGACACTGAACTGCCATGGGCTACATCTGTGCAGGGGTTCTAGATTATCTCCATGCATGGTACTTGGTTGGAGTATGAGACTCTGGAAAGACCCCTGTGTTCAGATTTTCTGGTTCTGAAAGATACTTTTGATCTGTTGAATTTCATGTACTTCCACTATAGCCTATGACCAGAGCTTAAATGATCACCAGCAAGAAAAGACGGGGAATGTGTTTTAGGAAACTTCCCTTTTTAAGTGAATTGTGTAGAAGCATTCGGGAAAACCAGGAGCTTTTACTAAATGTTCTGTTGCTAATGCAATTTTCAGCTTATCTGCCCTCACTGCTTCTGACATAATTATTAGCTTCTGTAATAATGTTGTATGTTTGTTGATTTACTTCCCTTTGCACTCTCATTTTTCATTTCCCTTTTAGTTTCCTTGGGCTGCCTTAATGACTCAACGCAAACTTGTTTACTTAGAACAGCAGAACTGAATTTTCTCTCTATTCCAAAGACCAGAAGTGTAAAATTAAGGTGTCAGCAGGGTTGGTTCCTTCTGGGGATTCCTGTGGAGAGATGGGTTCTTTTTCTTCCTGAACTTCTGATGGCTGTTGACAATTCTTGGCATCCTTTAACTCGTATCTGCGTCATTTGACCTTTGTCTTTATGTGTTTTACTTGTGTTTATCTAGACCTAAGTTTCTTGTATAACTCCAAATTCTCTTTCTTTTAAATCTTCTCCCTTTCTGTCTCTTAAATGGACAGTGGTCATTGGGTTGACACACATGCCCCATCCAGTAGGAGTTCATCTGAGATTCTCATATAAATTTTATCTTCAAAGATTTCTTATTGCTACTCCTCTTGGGAGGAGACAGGTTTTTTTTTCTGTTTTTTCCCCCCTAGGGCTTTCAGGTGTGCTATTAACACACTTGTATGAGATGTCTCCAATTTCTTTATAAAGGCACTTAATGGTATTAACTTTTCTCTTAGCACAGCTTTCATTGTGCCCCATAAGTTTGGTCCCTTACACATATATACATGATAGGTAGCTATCCCATTATGTGGGTTTCTTAAAAAGGGGAGCAGGACTTGTCTCTGACATGGAGCTTGTTTCCTGCTTTTAAGTCACTTCTCATTGGTGGGGCTGCCTTGCCTAGCCATGTACAGGAAAAGAGGAAGAGTTTAGTCCTGATGCATTTGGTGTTCAGAGAAGGGTGTGTTAGGGCTATCCCCTTTTCTGAAGCAGCAGAGGGAGGGAGGATGGGGTTGAAAAGAGAGAAGGGAGGGGTTACAATTGGGACAGAAAGTGAATAAATAAATTAATTAAAAAAAGAAATGTCTGACAGAATGTTTGGGTTTCCCTTTCTCTTCAGAATTATTACAAGGGTCCTAATCAATTTGGTTTAGGATGAATTATGATCATCCTAATTCAGACCTTCATATGAAGTTCTCATTTCAGATCTTAGAATATTTACTCCATCATAGATCCATCTACATGGAGGCACTTGCTTCAAACTTGTAATAGAAACTCACAGGTGCATCCGACTGTATCAGCTAAAACCAGTGCTAGTTGCAATAATGCTCTAAATCATAGGTGTGAAGTCAGTTCTGTCAATTTGTCACAATCTGGAATTATCTGGAAAGAAAATTTCTTTGATAAAATTTTTAGATAAAGTTCACTTGTGAACACACATGTGGAAAACTGTCTTAAATATGCTAAATGATATAAAAAAAAGACCCATCCTAAAAGTGAGCAGTATCTTTCCCTGGGTTTGGTCCTGGACTTCCTAAAAGAGGAGAAAGAGTGTTAGCTCTCTCTTTATATATTATATTTTATATGATTGGGAGTAGAATACATCTGGAACTATGATTCTTCCTACCCAGCCACAAATCTACAACATTTCTAGCCTGAAAAGGTAGGCCCAAGAGTGCATTACTGATACTTTTATCTTATGGAAAAGACTATGGCTACCTAATAACACTTGTATAATGACAACAACATTTCACATGTCAATCAGTATGATTGCAGAAGTCTCACCAGGTCTCACCCCTACATACCAACAAAGGGGGAAATCAGTCTTCTCCAGGAATTAACAACTGGATAGGTTATGAAACCTGAAATAGTTATACCAATATGCATCTACGAAAGCATAACACTAAATAGGCTCAATAGGTAACAAACAAAAAGAGACACACACATAGACACAGACACACACACACACACACACACACTCACAAAGTTAAGTTTTGAAATGGGCTGTAGTGTGGGGGCCATATGAGTATAAGAGGTCAGAGGGAAGGGTAAAGACATAAATACAGAGATCGTGTATAAAGTTCTAAATAAATAAAATTAAATAAATTATTAATTTTTACTATTAAACAGTACAGAGTATAAACCAAATTAGACAGAAAAAATACGAAAGTAAATATGTGTATTTATTTATATGTGCTAACTATTCAATTTTCAATAATAGAAAACCAATGTGGTTAACCTTCTGTAACAGCTACTCTTATTTTGTGAAACTGTGCACCAATCTGCAACGTTTGGCGGTAGCGATAGTTCTGCCATATTCTAAAAGAAATTGTTCTGCTTAATCTCTGTTTTCAACCTGACAAGATTTCGATTCGCCGTGGAAACAAATAACTCACTCTGTACATGACAGTCTGTAAAGAGGAGTTTCAGAGAGCAGGGAGGAAGGGTGGGATCATTATATGGGCTGGAGTCTCAGACTGAACAAGGAGAAAACAAACTGAGAACCAGCACTCATCTCTCTCCCTCTGCTTCCCCGTTGCAGACACAAGGTGATCAGCTTCCCCACAGTGCTGCCACGATGATTTGCCAACCATAGTGCACCGAAAGCCTATACAACCTCAAACTGTGAGCTATGGCAAACCTTTGTTTCCTCAAGTGGCATTTGTCAGGTGTTTTGACATGGCAATGAGTAAATACACTAATAGAAACCAATGAAGAATTCCAAAATGTTCAGGGCTGCATAAAATCCCTGAAGGCCAGGGATGCTGATCATAAGTATGTTTGGCTTCTCTGGTAAACACTCTGATAACTTTGACACAACACAAGGGGCCTGGAGAAGGAAGTAATTTGCAAATAGCATTTGATAAAAATTATTCAGAGTTACCGAATCACTTTTCCTTTTGTATTATAAATAATCCTTAAATTATTCTACTTTTCTATTTGCATATATTAATTAAGGAAAGCAACAATTCGTGATACAAGAATAATCGAATAAGAAAGTTTACTGGGTAAGAAAGTTGTACTGAAAAATTAATTAGTGAATGTTCTGGATTCAGCATAATGAACTGGGATGTAGCAAAACAGAATGAAATAAAATCTGCGAAGGCAATGTACTCCAGTGCTTACAAACAAGAGCGGTGGCCAATATGATGTGATCAGCAGCCATAACTCAAGGAAATATTGCTGTTATGTGGAGTAAAATTCCACGAGAATTCTATTAAAAGAAGTGTTGTTGATTCTGCAAAGTGTCTCCTACTAATCTCAATAGATCCCAGAAAAGAAGCCACATTTACATTAGGCATTATCCTTGGCTGGTGAATTAGTTGTTGAGAACTGAAATGTGGACAGGTTTTTTGTTTTTGTTTTTGTTTTTTTGTTTTTTGTTTTTGTTTTTGTTTTTGTTTTTTTTATCTTGGGTTCATCTTAGTTTACTTAACAGCCATTTATTTTTTTAAAATTTTTTTTTTTACTATTAATTACACTTTATTCATTTTGTATTCCCCCATGAGCCCCTCCCTCCTCCCCTCCCGATCTCACCCTCCCTCCCCCTTCCTCAGGCATGCTCCTCCCCAAGTATTTATTAAATACCTTTGTGTTTATCTTAATATGCTTGTGACTGCCAACTAAATCTTTTTGATGTATACAAACAGACCCAAGATTCCATCATCCTAAATGCTAAAATTGCCATCAGAGAGCTCCTAAAATCTATAAGAAAGATTTTATCATTTTTATGTAAACCACCTGCCTGATATTTTAGTTATTGTGCTTGAAGGTGCCTTGATTTATGACCTTTTTTTGGTTTTGTTACCAAAAAATTTCATGAAATTGTTACCACATTAAAAAACAGTGATTGATTTAACTTGAATCTCTTTGCTAAGACATGGTCACTCATATTGGGCTCTGATATATGTCAGCTGTTATTCCTTTTGAAATGAGATGTATTTCCCTAGTAAGGGGAACAGAGGCTTTCTTTAGGATGAAATCATTGGCAGTTTCTCTGATCATTTCTCCCGGGGGGGGGGTGCAGTCTTGCCAGGTCACAGAGGAAGACAATACAACCAGTCCTGATGAGACCTGATAGGGTGATAGGGTAGGGTCAAATATAAGAGGAGGAGGACCTCCCTTATCAGTGGACCAGGGGAGGGGCATAGGGGGGGAAGAGAGAGGGAGGGTGGAATTGGGAGGCTATGAGGGAGGGGGCCACAGGTGGGATACAAATTGAATAAATTACAATAAATGATAAAAAAGAACTTCCCTTTTCTTAGCACACATGATTCCAGAGCTGTGTCTAGCTATAACATTATTCAAGTTTGGGTTGCTAGTGCACCTGTTTCATGAAACTGTCTCAATACACAGGCTACAAAAAAAAAAAAAAAAAAAAAAAAAACTCTTCAACTTTTTAGGCTTTGCAGTAAAAAAAAAAAAAAAAAAGAATGAGAAGACTCAAGAGATGTCAAGGTCGTTAAAGGTGACTGACAGTAATCCCAACCTCCTGAGATCCACAGGATGGAAGGAGAGAATTAACTCCTGCAAAAGAAGACCTCCGCATATTCTACAGGACCCTGGTATGCCCCAGTAAATAATGAACACATGTGTGCATGAATAAACATGGTAAAAATAATAGAGTGATTCTAGAAACCAACTCACACAGAATTAAGTAGTCAACGAATTGATTCTTAGGTAATGCTGACATTTAAAACAAACACCTACATAAATAAAGGAAATGAACAGGCAAACATACAACAGCCATTTTGTTGCAGTTAAGTTACACTAAATCTTGTCTAAGCTTGCCCATGTCTAGATCCATAGCCAATTGTAATCTATCTTAGTATGTAAACAAGACATCCACATCTACAGCTATGTTCCTATAGTAAATAGTTGTTTTAGTCAATCATGATAGACAAGCTTTACCTAATACAAGAAGCTACTCATAAAATCAAGTCCTTATCTATCTATCCAGGCCATTCTCCCATCCTCCAAACGCACTCTTTCATGATGAAAGTATTGGAGAGATCAGGGATACAAGCCTCATCCCTAAACATAATAAAGGCTATATAGATCAAATTAAATGGGAAGAAACTCAAAGCAATTTGACTAAAATAAGGGACAAGACAAGGCTGCCCACTCTCTCCATACCTGTAAAATTGAAGTTCTATCTAGTGCAATAAGACAACTAAAGGAGATTCAGGGGATATGAACTGGGAAGGAAATAGTCAAAAGTATTGCCATTTGCAGATTATATGATAGTATACATAAGAGACCCCCAAAATTCTATCAGAGAACTCTTACACTTAATAAACAGCTCCAGCAATTTGGCTAGATACAAGATTAATTTAAAAAATCATTAGCCCTCCCATACACAAAGGACAAATGGGTTGATTAAAAATTAGGGAAGCTACAACCTTCATAATAGTCACAAATAATATAAAGTATCTTGGTGTAACTCTAAACAAGTAAGTGAAAGACCTATATGAAAAGAACTTTAAGTTCCTAAAGAAAGAAACCGATAAGGCTGACAAGGTGATCAAAGAGCCAGCCAGTGAGTTCTTGTCAGAGACAGTCCCTGTTCCCATTACTAGGGAACTCAAGACTGAGCCGCCATGGGCTACATCTGTGCAGGAGTTCTAGGTTATCTCCATGCATGCTCCTTGATTGGAGAAGAGTGCATGGATTGGGAGGGGAGGAGGTTATGGGGGGATACAAAGAGAATGAAGTATAATTAATAAAAATAAAAAAATGGGGAACAAAACTAAAGAGAAAATTCTCAACAGATACATCTTGAAGGTCTGGGAAGCACTTAAAAAAACACACAACTTCATTAGTCATCAGGGAAATACAAGTGAAAAGGACTTTGAAATTCCATCTCACCCCAGTCAAAATTGCTAACATCAAAAATCTCAAACTACAGCACATGCTGGCAAGGGTGTGAAGAAAAGGGAAACACTCTTCTATTGATGTTGGGAGGGCAAATTTGTACAAACACGTTGGAAATCAATCTGACTCTCTCTTAGAAAACTGGGAATAGCTTTATCTCAAGACCCAGCTATACATCTCCTGGGTATTTATTCAAACATAAAAAAGGACACTTGCTCAACTATGTTCATAATAGCTTCATGAACATCTAGAAGCAACCTAGATACCCCTCATCCAAAGACAGAATAAAGAAACATTTACACATTTACACAATGGAATACTACTTGGCTAGGGGAAAAAATAAAAAAGGAAATCATGAACCTGAAAAGATCATCTTGAGTGAGGTAACCAAGACCAAGAAAGACACACATAGTATATACTCACTTATAAGTGGATTTTAGCCATATATTAAAGGATAAGCATACTACAAGGCACAACCCAAAGAAGATAAATAACTAGGAGGATCCAAGGAAGGATGCATAAATCTCACTTGGAAGGAGAAATAGCATAGACAGAGGTAGTGTTTGAAGAGAGAAAACAAGATAGGAGAGGGGTCACACAGTGTTCAAAGGGTGGAGATCAGACCGCAAGAGAGTGTGTGTGAGGATAAAAGGCCTGTAGAGAAAAGAGAAGCTGAGGGTGTGAGTATCTGTGTGAAAAGCTGGAGACCTAAGTCAGTGTAGGTCCTAGGAGGATAGGAGGAAGATTCAAGCAGAGACTCCTAGTAGCAGAGGCCATAGAGACTGCAGAGGGTACCCTCTTACTAAACTAATTTCCTAGTAGATGAAGGGGAAGATAAACCCACTCATAAAAGCATCGACCCCAACTTTACCCTTCGTACATGCTTTGCCGGGATAAAGATAGAGCTGATAGAGCAGAGATTGAATGAATGCCCAAAGGATGCCGGGTCCAAAGACCCACACTATCTGAGAGCGCCAACCACTGACGCTATGAAGGATCCTCTGCTAAACTTGAAGACAGGAGCCTGACAGAATTATCCTCTGGGAGACTCTACCCAGCAGTGCCTCAAATCAGATGCTGAGACTCACAGCCAAACATTGGGAGATAAGTAGGCAGTCTTGTGGAAAAGTGGGAGGAAAGAGAAGAAGACCTGGAAGTGACAGGAGCTCCACAAGAAGACCAACAGAGCCAACTTACCAGAGTGCAGGGGGGCTTGCAGAGACTGAAGCATCAACCAGGGACCATGCATGAACTGGACCTAGACCCCGTACCAAGATGTAGCAGATGGACAGCTTAAACTTTGTGTGGGTCCTCTAGGAAGGGACATGGGGACTGCTTTGGACATGGAGCCATTTGCCAGCTTTTCCATCACTTCCCTTTGATGGGACTTCCTTACCAGGCCACAAGGGAAGAGCACAAGCTCAGTTCTGAGGCAACTTGATGAGCTGGGGTGGATGGAAAAGGGAGCTCTCCTTTTCTGAAGAGTAGGTGAGCTGGGAGAGAGAAGGAGGAGATTGTGGGGCTGAGAGGAAAGGAAAAATGTGGCTACAACCAGGATGTAAAGTGAATAATATATACATATATTTTTTAAAATGTCATTGTCTTAAACCTTCAGTAACTTTAGGTTTCAAGAATAGCAAAACCTTTTAGGGAACATTCCTTCTAGCCCCAAGATACCACTTATCCATGAAGTGAGTCTTCACTTGAATTAATCATCTCTTGAGAACCACCATGACTCCTCAAGCATTATAACATTTTGCATACTGAAGCTGAGGGAATGACAGGGAGGACTCGACATTCAGTCAAAAGGTTTAATCGTGAGTACATTTCTCTCTGTGCCTCAGCTCTTTTTCTACTTACACCTATGTTAATGACTCAAAGCAGAAATTTGGGAGTCATCAGACCCCTCTCTCTGTTCTTCTGCCCAGTGTAGCATATTAAATAATTTTTATCTTTTTGTATTTCACTATTAGCCATATCTATTTGTCATATTGCATAAGGATGGCTAAGTATATCGGTTGATCTAATGGAGATTTGGCTTTTGATATAAAATTTGTGTGGAGAATCCTGGTAATGGATCAGAAATAAGGCAACTGCTGGCTATTCTTTAACAACATGATTTTTTTAATAAAGATAATTGACTCTAACTGAAAAATGAGCTGAGATGTGTACCTTATATTATTGAATACTAACTGCTTCCTACCGTTATGAAATGAAAACAGAGCTGACTCCAGTTTAAGACACTTTAGTAGTGTAAACTGTAAACTGCACAGGCGACTATCCAGTAGTAGTAAAGGTTTTTTGAGTTTACTCTTGTGATGAATCATGTTAACTCTCAACTTAACAAACTTAGAATCAGCTAGGACATGGGCTACTGAGCATGCCTACTGGGAATTATCCTGATTACATAGAAGAGATGAGGAGAGCCACAGACTGTGGGTGGCACCATTTCCTAGACAGGGATTCCAGGGCTGAATAACAATGGAGAGCACAACACTTGCACAAATGCATGTTTTTCCTTGTTCTTTTCTTCTGATTTGAACATAATATGACTAGTTGCTTCAAATTCCTGCTGCTTTTGCTTCTTTGACTTAATGGACTGATACCTAAACTATAAACCAAGTAAGTCCATTATCTCATATTTTTAATTTAATTTTATCACAATAAAAAGAAAAGAAACAAAGACCACTATGATACTGTAAAGTAATTCCATTTACCTCATTGGTTCTCCAATCTGGACTTGGATGCAATCCTTAACTTTGGTCCATGGGTACCCTGTCTTCTGGAGTGATAGCTATTTCTTTAAGTCTCTTTTAGAAAGGCTGCAGATGTATTACTCAAGAAGGTGGTGTCTCTGTGAGAAACAACAGTCTTTACTGGAAAAAAGAAAGTAGCCATTTCCACTAACAATTTATGGAATAAATAACTGTCACTCAGTTTGGATGATGAGGTATTTGTTCTATATAACGATAAATAGTGAAAGGGAGAAAATAAATAGCACCACTATATCCTTGTTGTAAGAAAGATATTCCCACTAAAGAAAAATGTGAGTGTATTCATGAAAATCAATATATTTAGACCCAAAATACACTTACTGTTAAAATTCCTGCTGACAGTATTGTTCTGCTGAGCCAATATGAAACCTTATAGCTCTACTCAACTATTGGAAGTGTTGTTTATGGATGAATATGCAATGGAGCAGAACTGACCATAATCTCCTGCAGTTATTTTATAAGTTTTAAGTATATATAAATAATTTTATGACTTACATGGTAATTTCATTTGATTGCTCAGTTTTACTCATGTCTTTCCAAGATACTTCTATGAATGAGCTTGATCCCATATACTATTTGAAAGATTATCCTTGAAATTTATTCTTTCACTGCTTCCTTCCACTCTTATTTCCTTCTTGCCTTATTTTGTTTGATTTTGTAACTTCTCTATTATTCTACAAATATTGTTGCAAACCACTGCTGTCCAGAAGTCATTTTTAGGGATTAAGAACACAAAAATGAATATACTGTTTTTCTAAAATGTCAGAAATTCCATATGCTTTTCAATAAAACAGACGATCCAACAGTAGAATGTAGGCATGAAATGTCCTGGAAATACAGATGAAGATCACACTGTTGGATGAGGTCATTCCAGGGCTAATGTTTGGTATTAAATATAAGACTGCGCAGTAAGAAAATCTGTCTGCATCCATTCCAGGTTGCACAGATGATAGGAATACATACCATTTCCTCAGGAACCCTATACTGATAATATAAAGTATTATAATATATGATAATATAAAATACTGATAATATAAAATAATATTTATCGTGGAAAAATAATGGAAATATGATGCTCTAGATGCAGAGTTATACAAATAGAAGGAGTGTGGACCAACATCTCAGATCACGGAATATCAGTTGCGATAGCAAATATGGCATTCTAAAGCTAGCAGTTTGGGGTTCCTTGCTCATACTTGCTCATGCTTGCTCATGCTTGCCCATCCTTTCCTCTATATGTGCCTCTATATGGCTGTATTTGCCTGTATTTCTCTGAGAGCTTCATTGGTTTCCTCTCCCCATGCCTCTAATAACTGGATAAGCACAGATTTAAGATCATTTTCCCGTGTTTCTGATGCATTAAAAGGTCTGTTGATTTTTGGGCTTCCTGGTGAAGCCATGGTGTCCTAATATTTGTTAGATGTGTTCTTACACCAGCCTCTAACCATCTGATTGTCCATAGCCTTCACTATTTGTTCCTGGAGCCTGTACTGCAGACTGAGTCCTGATCCCTCATATTCCTTTTGTGGAGGTGCTGGATGCTGAAAAATCTCATCTAATCATCTGGCACTGATTTTAACTATAGACATGAGTAAGAGAAAAGTTTTAAAACAAACAAGCAAACAACAACAAAACTCATGTGTCCTCTCTGCACCATAGCAAACCTAGAGGGTGATCAGGGACAGTCACATTGATCTCTCAAAGGACTGGGAGAATGCAGCCAGATCCAGTGAAATTGCACAAAAATAGATAGTTTGGGAATTCTCACTGGAACGAAAGTTTAAATAGTCAAAAGGAGATTAAACAATTATCTTTGACAAAGGTGGTACACAATTTGCATATAAACTTCATTCCTTCTCCTAATTATGCTGAATAAAATGCATTCATTTTCTCTGTGATTATAGGCCATCCCTGCCAAACACCTGTGACTGCCATAAACCCCAATTTGGTATTTATTTACTTCAAAGCAATGTTATTATCTAAATGACTTGAGTCATCAAAGGCCTTCATTATTGATAATCTATCCAATAGGGTCCCTTTCTTCAGGTCTGTGCTCCTGATTTTCTCTTCCTACTTAGATATAAAAGGCCATAGGATTCTGCCACCAAGGGTAATGGAAGTAACATTCTTACTTATTTGTACCTAGATTTAGATTTTATCATAGACCCAATATACAGACCTCTAGGTAATTTATAAAGTCATTATTTATAACTATATTCTAACTAAGCAGTCTATCCATTATACATTTTTCCAATTACAACAGGCATATTCGATGAAAAAAATCATTATGAAATGTTTCTATCCCCAGGTTTGCTAGAGAGGCTAGATATGATATGCAGTGTAGAGGGACTGCAGACAACTCACTTGGGGATGAGATTGAGGAGGGCTCACAGTGCTTTCACGTGAAATCACTTTTAGTCCAGAGCTGGATTTGCAGACAATTCTGGGCATGAGTTGAGAGGCTAAGTTTGAAGAAACACTTTGGGAAAATATTAATACTTACCAGCATATCCTTAGGATTCAGTAACACAGGCAGCTCATCTTTCTCCATGCATCATTTCATCAGAAGTTAATGGGTCTCTGCAGCTTTGAGTGGAATCTCCAAAGCATTTTTTCAAAGCTTCACTGAGTGTTGTAAGGGTATCCCTTGGAGTCAGTGAGTCTCTGGAAGATTGTGGAAACTCAAAATGTTTCCAAAATAGCCTTAAACTGTTAATTGCATTTTTATTTTGTTTTGTTTTTTCATCCTAAGAGTGAACAGTACAGTTCCTGGAAGCTACACCTGATATCAGAATTGATGTTCTGAATATCTCCAGTAAGAAAGAATTTAAAATGCCCTAAAAATGAGGTCACAGAGTACTTTAGCTTGGAGAGAAGCATGCTGTATTTGTAAGGCCGCAGCCAGCAAGGTTACTGTGACCTAGAACAGAGGGTTTCTGCTGACTCCCCGGCATCATAGAGATAATAAATAAACCCAGTAAAAGCTTTTTGCTGCTTATCACTGGTCTTTACAGCATAAGTGAGCAATGACTAATCAACAATCTGTATTACTCTTGTCTATCTAATATAACTCTAACAATATGCTTGTTGTAACCCTGTCTGGCCCCTTTTATGTATGAAACCAGACCTCTTAAACAGAATTTCAGAGCACACATTCTGAACAACTAGAATATGTGTTTTACCTCCCACCTGTCTTTGTTTTAACACAAATAAATATTTTGTCCTGACGATACATCTATATATAAATCTATACATATCTATCTATCTATCTATCTATCTATCTATCTATCTATCTATCTATCATCTATCTTTCCATTTAAGTTGACATCTATACATTTCAAGTGGTAATTTAAATAATATTGTATCAACATTAGGATGAAGAGTTGTAAAATGGTACTTAGGTTATGAGCTGCTGTGCCCATGAGTTGATAAAGCTGTTATTGTGAGGTTGGGTTGTGGTGACAATAACCATCTCTTGATAAAATAAATCACAAGTTAAGCCTGATACCCATCAAGCTTCCAGAGACATAGTAATGGATTTGATAGACTTCAAGAATGTAAACCAATAAACCTATAGCTTAGAAACTATCACATATATGATATACTGTTTTAAATGGAAATAAGAATATGGAAAATGGAATAAGACAACATAGGGTGATTGAAAAACACAATGGATTTGCAAAGCAAAATCTAGGTGTCTTCTATTATACCAAAGCAATAGTTTAATCTTTAATCTTTTGGTCAATTATCTATCAAATACATCCATCTATAAAACTTCTATCTAGCTCTCTATTATCTATCTTTAGTATTTTATTTCTTTGTGTTTTGCAATGCCAATGATAGAGCCCAAAGACTTTTATATATTAGGCAAGTAGTGTACCAGTAATGTACCTCTGAAAAAATTAGTAAAGACTTATAAATTGCTAAGCTTTTAATATGGTAACAATAAATTGACATAATACTTATATGCCAATATTTAGATGGTTAATAGTTTTTAGGGAAGAAACTATGTGAAGACCTCTGATTCATATGAATCTATGAACTCAGTTTTCTTAACATGATCATGTTCATTACACACATGTTCTCTGACCAAATTCTTTAACAAATTTATGTTATTAATTTATTTTTTATTAATTAAAATTTATTCACTTTGTATCCCAGATGTATCCCCTTCCTCAATCCCTCTCAATCCCATCCTTCCTCCCTCTTCTCCTCCCTTGCCCCTCTCCTCCAACCACTGATAGGAGCAGTCTACCTCCCCTTTGACCTGACCCTAGCCTATCAGGTCTCATCAGGACTGGCTGCTTTGTCTTCCTCTGTGGACTGGTAAGGCTGCTCCCCACTTATGTAGAGGTGATGAAAGAGCCAGCCTCCCCACTTATGTAGAGGTGATGAAAGAGCCAGCCACTGAGTTCATGTCAGAGACAGTCCCTGTTCCCCTTACTAGGAATCCTACTTAGACAATGAGCTGCCATGTGCTACATCTGTGCAGGGGTTCTAGGTTATCTCCATCCATGGTCCTTGGTTGGAGTGTCAGCCTCTGTGCCCAGAATTTTTCATTCTGTAATTTTCCGTGTGTTGCTCCTGAACCCTCCAGGTCTTTCTATCTCCCGCTTCTTTCATAAGATTCCCTGTAATATGCCGAAAATTTGGGAGTGAGTCTCAGCATCTGCTCCGATACACTGCTGGGCAGAGTCTTTCAGAGGACCTCTGTGGTAGGATCCTGTCCTATTGCCTGTTTTCTCCCTTTTCCGATAAGCATCCTGTTTTCCTTTCTGAATGAGCATTGATGATCTTACCCAGGGTCCTCCTTCTTGCTTAGCTTCTTTAGGTATACAGATTTTAGTATGTTTATCCTATATTATATGTCTAATATCCACTTAAAAGTGAGTATATACCACTTGTGACTTTCTGTTTCAGGGAAGCCTTACTCATGATTATCTTTTCTAGTTCCCACTATTTGCCTTAAAATTTCATGATTTGTTTTTAATTGCTGAGTAGTATTCCATTGTGTAAATGTACCACAATTTCTGTACCCATTCCTCAGTTGAGGGACATCTAGGTTATTTGCAGATTCTGGCTATTACGAATAAAGCCACTACAAACACAGTTGAACAAAATCCTTGTTGTATAGATAAGCATGTTTTGGATATATGCCTAAGAGTGGTATAGCTGGATCTTGAGGTAGCACTATTCCTAATTTTCTTAGAAAGTGCCAGATTGATTTCCAACAAAAATCAATACAATATCCAGTATATATAAAGAACTAAAGAAGTTAAACAGCAAAAAACCAAGTAATCCAATTAAAAAATGGGGTACAGATCTAAACAGAGAATTATCTGCAGAGGAATATCGAATGGCAAAGAAACACTTAAAGAAATGCTCAACCTCATTAGCCATCAGGGAAATGCAAATCAAAATGACCCTGAAATTTCACCCATCAGAATGGCTAAGATCAAAATCTCAAGAGACAATATATGCTGGAGAGGTTGTGGAGAAAGGGGAACCCTCTTCCACTGCTAGTGGGAATGTAAACTTGTACAACCACTCTGGAAAGCAATCTGATGCTTTCTCAGACAACTAGGAATAGCACTTCCTCAAGATCCAGCTATACCACTCCTAGACATATATCCAAAAGATTCTCAAGTACACAATAAGGACATTTGCTCAACCATGTTTGTTCACAATAAGGACATTTGCTCAGCCTTATTTGTAATAGCCAGAAGCTGGAAACAGCCCAGATGCCCCTCAGTGGAGGAATGGATGCACAAATTGTGGTATATCTACACAATGGAATATTACTCACCAATGAAAAACAAGGAAATCATGAAATTTGCAGGTAAATGGTGGGATCTGGAAAAGATCATCCTGAGCGAGCTATCCCAGAAGCAGAAAGATGTACACAGTATATACTCACTCATATAGACATATAATATAGGATAAACCTACTAAAATCTGTACACCTAAAGAAACTAATCAAGAGGGAGGACTCTTGCTAAAATGCTCAATTCCTATCCAGAAAGGCAAAGAGAATGGACAATAGAAAACGGGAAAAGAGGGAACAAGACAGGAGCCTGACACAGAGGACCTCTGAAAAGCTCTGCCCTGCAAACTATCAATGTAGATGCTGAGACTTATGAGCAACCTTTGGGCAGAGTGCAGGGAATCTTAGGAAAAAAGTGGGAAACAGTAAGATCTGGAGAGGACAGGAACTCCACAAGGAGAGCAACAGAACCAAAAATTCTGAGCACAGGGGTCTTTCCTGAGACTGCTATTCTAACCAAGGACTATGCGTGGAGATAACCTAAGACCCCTGCACAGATGTAGCCCATGGCTGTTCAGTATCCAAGTGGGTTCCATTGTAATAGGAACAGGGACTGTCTCTGACATGAACTGATTGGCCTGCTCTTTGATTACCTCCCCCTGAGGGGGAAACAGCATTACCAGGCCACAGATGAAGACATCGCAGCCACTCCTGATGAGTCCTAATTGACTAGGATCAGAAGAAAGGAAAAGAAGTCCTCCCCTATGAGTGGACTTGGGGAGGGGCATGCATGCAGAGGGTGGAGGAAGGGAAGGGGTTGGGATGGAGGATTGAGGGAAGGGGGGGATACAAAGTGAATAAATTGTAATTAATAAAGAAACAAAACAAAACAAAACAAATACACACTAAATCTCTTAGAAGAAAAAAAAATGGAGAAGAGCCTTGAACATATTGGCACAGGAGACAACTTCCTGAACAGAACACCAATAGCACAGGCTCTAAGATCGAACAATCAATAAATAGGATCTCATGGAACTGAAAAGCTTCTGTAAAACAAAGGACACTGTCATCAGAACAAAACGAGAGCCTACTTACTTGGAAAGGATCTTAACCAACCCTATATCTGATGGAGGGCTATTATCCAGAATAAATGAAGGACACAAGAAGTTATGGAGCAAAAAAATCAAGTAATCCAATTAAAAAATGGAGTACAGAACTAAACAGAGAATTCTCTATAGAGGAATATTGAAAAGCAAATAAAATCAAAAAACACTTCAAGAAATGCTCAATGTCCTTAGTCATTAGGGAGATGCAAATCTAAACAGCCCTGAGATTTCACCTTACACCCATCAGATGTTTGAGATAAAAATCTCAGGTGATAATACATGCTGGAGAGGATAAGGAGAAAGGGAAACCCTCCTCCTTTGCTTGTGGGAATGCAAACTTGTACTGACCAAATTCTTAATGAAGACTTTCTCCGAAATTCTTATTACAACTCCCATAATAGCAATGATGGAATAGCTTTCTGGGACACAAAATCTTTTGTGCAAATATTACTGCAAAAGATAATTATCAATATAATTAATAAATTCAGCTGCCAAGAAAAAAAAAAACTTGGTTTGCCTGACCAATATAAATGAAATGATGGACAATGCTTGCATGATGTCACTTTGCCATTTTGACCCTCTGCCTCTTTCTCCATCTCTCATTATTACCTTTCCTTCTCACTTCCAAACCAGCAATTTTGGTGTAAGATTTCCTTTAAAATGTTATTGTTACTTCATGTGTGACTCCATCTAACAGCCAAGGAAAGAATTCAGAGGAAGTCTTCTTACAAAACAATATTTTAATGATGAAATGGCAATGGCAGCAGTATGGTGGTATTGATTAGGACATGGAAACATATAGTCCTATTGCTGATAAAACAGCATTATCTTGAATAATACTAAATACACCTGAAAGGCTGCATGGTTAAATCACATTGGAAAGGGAAGAGAAAGGGTAAAAGATTACAGTGCTCTTCGGATTTGCAATGGCTGTCAGACAGATGAGGTGTGGCTCCTACTACCTACAGTCTTTGTGAGATCAATGAAGTGCTTTGTTTATGCTCACTCTGAACTATCACTTGTCAGGACTGATCTCTTGTTGTGTGCTTCAAAACAGAGGTAACATGAACACAATGTGACACTCAATTAACCACACATGTCAGTCAGGAGAAACCCAATGGATTCCACTTTGTCAGCAGCTCAGCTCACTGTGAGTGTGGGAGACAAAGCCCTTTCATTACTGGCACTTCCTGGAGGCCTCCTGTTTCTAGGCATTTCTGGATCAATTCCGTAGACCTGAACTAATGTTCCACCACTGAAATCTAAAAGGTGAGCCACAGGACTGCATTTGTCTTCTCTGCTTGTTACATCGCTCAGGCCATGATGCAGTCCTGGAAGAGGCTCAGTAAGAAACTCCTTTCTTTTTCTTCCTCTGCTTTAAACTCAGGTTTTTCATGCATCTAACTGAGTATAATGATGGTAGTTATTCACAGAAGGAAGAATATTTCTGTGGGCAAAGTCAGCTTGAGCTCTGCTCACTTTCTCTTCTGGTCAGAAATGGAGTTATGCTAAATTTGAGAAAGATGTGTTTTTGATACAGATATTTCTTAAGTATTTCTTTTTCCTTTATTCCATTTTTTTACCTAAGCATCAAGCTTCTTGACATTGTGATACACTATTGGTATCTATAGAGTTTACAGCTGAGAAATATTCAGCCATGTTACAAAAACACTGAAAAATGAATTCATATTTTAAGTAAACTCATAATTTTGGTTTGGGTAGCATTCATAGATAAGCTGGTGGGCACATGGTCCATGAGCCACAAGTTGGACATGCCTGCATAGTTTCAAGCACTTATGAAACAATTTTGCAAGGGTATATCAGACAAGCAAACATATATTTCTTTTCTTTTTTTCTCTCCAACATTTGTTATCAAGGATTTTTAACCTTTTAAAACAAGGATCCAGAAAAAAACAAGTATCCAAAAGCAAGAAAGCCTCAACTACCAAAGTTATTCAAAATAATTATTTTCTCAACTTAATTACTAAAGTCTCCAAGTTTTAGAAAATATAGGAAACACTTGTGATGACTTAAATTCTAGTATTAAAACTTTCATTAAAAAGAATCATTGAGTGTGATAGAAGCACTAATTGTTTTATACTTCATTTATTTTTATAGTAATGTATGCATTTATCCTCATAAAGTTATTACCTTTCTATTGTTCCTAATTTCATGATTAACTTGGTTAATCAAAGACTGAAAGTTCTGGAGTCTTTCACATTTTATTAGCATTGTTATACACAATTGTGAAGAATACAGAAAGATAATATTTTATAATTTTTTAATGAGACAGGGACATGTACCTCTTTAAGAAAAAATAGTTTAAGTCACTAAAATCAGAAGAGTCTTTCAGGCTTTGCTGTTGGGAAGCTCTTATGGAAACCTGCCTACTCTTATTCCTGTGGAAGGCAGCCTGACTATAGATATACAGGATGCCTGAATTTGAATGTTTGCTGAGACACCTTGATATTGTATTTATTTAAACAGATAATGTAGATTATGTGTATCTGAATTTTTGTCTTTGTAAACAATAGTCAATCTTAAAGAGTCATGGAGATTTTGTTTGTTTGTTTGTTTAGAGTTCTTCCATGCAGAGAACTTTATTTTTTTAAATTTTATTTTATTAATTACACTTCATTCACTTTGTATCCCCCATAAGCCCCTCCCTCCTCCCCTCCCAGTCCCACCCTCCTCTCCCCCTTATTCACGCATGCCCCTCCCCAAGTCCACTGATAGGGGAAGTCCTCCTCTCCTTCCTTCTGATCTTAGTCTCTCAGATCACATCAGGAGTGGCTGCATTGTCATCTTCTGTGGCCTGGTAAGGCTGCTCCCCCCTCAGGGGGAGGTGATCAAAGAGCAGGCCAATCAGATTATGTCAGAGGCAGTCCCTCTTCCCATTACTATGTAACCCTCTTGGACACTAAACTGTCATGGAGATTTTTTAATGTTTATATTATTATTATTATTATTATTATTATTATTACAATTTATTCGCTTTGTATGCTTTGTATCCAGTTGTAGCCCTCTCCCTTATCTCCTCTTTTCCTCCCTATCTCTCTACACTAGTCCAGAGATAGGGACGTCCTCCTTCCCTGCTGTCTGACTCTGGAATATCAGGTCCTAACAGGCTTGCCTGGATCCTCTTCCACTATGGGTTGGCTAGGTCGCCCCAGGGGAAGTAATCAAGGAACAGGCAATCAACTTCATATCAGAGACTGTCTCTGCTCCCCTTACTAGGGAACCCACATGGAGACTGAGCTATCTTGGCCTCATGTGAGCAGGGGTCTAGGTCCTCTCTATGCATGGTCTTTGATTGATGCATCAGCCTCTGTGGTCTCCTCTGAGTCCAGCTTTTTTGGCTTTTATAAGAATGCATATATGGCATAGATAGAATCAGAGGAACCACTGGAAATAATTAGAATGTTTTCGGTAGTATTTGCTTCAGTTTCCTGATATGATTCACATTTAAGCATTGCTTACCATCAGAAAGTAATTAACTAAAATTTTGTGTTTCTCAATATTTTTGTCTTCATCTAGAGTAGAAGTGTTTTTCTTTTAAAGCCAACATGTTGACCTAAGATATTTTCCTTCTAGTATTCAGCTCAACTTTATAGGTCTTTAATGGTATTTGCTTCCATAAACCTAATTTTAAGGATCAGGTCATCAATTCAACTATATTTGTGTGTGTGTCATAAACAAATTTGACTTTGAGCACAGGATCTGAAACCCGGGTTCCTGTGATCATATTAGGCATCAGTTAATTTCAAATGAGCAACTGTTGGCTGTTTTTCTTTATTGAAACTTATCTACATCTCAGTTTTCTTGTTAAATGGAATAGTACTATTAACCAGTTCAAGGCATTTTTCTTGAAAGTCTAGTATATTCATTGTTGTTAAGTGTGTACAATACCACTTAGGAAAGTAAGCTAGTATCTTAAAGTAAGCTAAGTAACTTATCCCTTAAGGATACACTTTGGTTGGTGGGTTTCTGCTAAAGTGAATGCTATCAAATGAGAAATAATAACAGTTGTATAGAGGAAATGCTGACAAACAGTGTCTTACTGTAAACAAGGTAAATATTATCATTGGTTGTCTAATAAACCTGTGTGATGTCATAAGCAGGGCACTTTACCTTTATGAACTTTTTCCCCAAAATCAACCCCTGTGTCTGATTGTGGGGAAAAACCTTCAGAACAATCATACAGAGAACATTTTATATAATACCTCAACAATATTTCTTAAAACCATCAATGTCAGACAATCTAAA
Organism: Rhombomys opimus; assembly: GCA_010120015.1. NCBI lineage: Eukaryota > Metazoa > Chordata > Mammalia > Rodentia > Muridae > Rhombomys > Rhombomys opimus. The sequence continues at coordinate 275,686 of REGO01000210.1, forward strand.
ACTACTCCAAGAAGCTGTCACAAAGGGGACTGAAGGGAATGATATATATGGTGTCCTGGATGAAATTCTGGAACAAAACATCATATTGAAAAATTTTACAAATGCAAACGAAATCAGGCCTTTTCACACAGACAGGTCATCATGGTGAATTGAGAAGCTGAGGTAGTAGGATCACAGGTTAAAGGCCATCCAAGCAATTTTGGTAGAACTTGTCTCAAAAAAAAAAAATGTGGGAAGGTCCGACTACATAGCTAATTGGCAGACTTCTTGCTTAGTTCTGGATTCAATCTCCAAGACTACAAAACACGCGCCAATAATAATAATACCTCAATATTAAGTTGTAGGTAAGACACATGTATGCTAAAATATGATCTAAAAGTATGGGATCCTAGAGAGAGTCTTGGGAAATCTTTGTATTATGTTTTAAATTTTCCACATGTCTAAAACTATTCTAAAGTAAGATAAAATAAAAATGCATAAAATACACCCTAAAATACTTAGAATTCAAACTTACATACTGAAATATGCTTCAGAAAGAAAGTGTTCCTGATTTTTGAGTTTTCTTGGTTTTGTTTTATTTTCATAGATTTTAGCAATAGAACATCTCTTATTCAAAATACCCAAATCTCCTAAATTCTCCTAAAGCCCACACTCAAAGAAATTGAGAACTTGTAGCATTTTAAGCTTTGATTTTGTGTAAGAAACATTCATTCTTGGGTTGTTGTTAGAGCTGTTATGTACTGATTGCTTAAGAGCAGAAAAAGGTTTAATAAGAATGTCCATGGTGTGTGGATGGGGAAAAGGCAAGATTCGTGAAAGTGTGGCTGGTTCAAATACCATTGCTTTAGATTCCAAATAGGTTATTCAACTGATATTAATCCAAAGTATATTTTGTTATTGGTTTCTGGACCCTGTGAGAAAATTAAGTACTTTCTGTGGGCATTTGTCTGTACCTGAAATATATCAAAATTTAAAACTCTGAATTACAACCAAAGATTATAAAATTTTTTATTAATGAGGTAGCATAAATTTTGGCTCATACTATGCTTAAAATGAACAAATAGCATTGACCTTAGAGATACAGTTTAAAATGATTGACATTAGCTTGGCTATAGGCAGCCTGCATGGAATTGCCTGCTGTGCTTAATAAGAGGCAGTATTATGTGCAATTAGCTTCATAAAACAGAGGTCCTCAGAGCACTTCTGAGACACGCATACAAGTTAGTGTTATTATCCCAACATTACCTAAAGATTTTCCATAAAATTTTTGTGGCATCCCTACCTCTGACAAGACTGATCCCGCTCTTCATAGTTCTTTCTTCCATGTAGACACTGATTCCCTGGTCAGCAATGGTGACGCACATATCCCTGTGCTTTCATTTGGGAATGATCTTCTATCAACCGAGAGAGGCAAGTAACATGACTGAGTGTTTCTTGAAAACCCAGAAACATTACGTATTATTGTTTAGTTGTATCCAGTAAATGCGGTTGCTTCTTGACATTAAATTTTCTTCCTTAAATTTGTTCATGCTCACTACATGACAAAACAGACAGAACCAAGCAATTTTTCCTGCTTCACAGAATGGGCCTCATGTAGTCCTGACCAATCCCGGTAGATCTGAGGATAGAACACTTTTGCATCTGAGGATGTGAGGTGCTGAGGCTCCTCCATCACCACCGTAAAGTCATCCGTCTGATTTCTCATTGGGAAAAATTTCTGAGCTCAAAGTGCATTCTGCTTCCTCAAATGAGGTATGCAATTCCTCATATGAGGTATTCCGGCCAGTGGCCCAATTTATACCATAAGCAATTATCTCTATTCTTACGTATTTCAATGTGTCACTATGTGTAAACATTCTCCTCCTGGGAAAATATGTATTTTTCTGCATCTTTTAACCTACTATTCACCCTAACCACTGAGAACTACCCCTTACCTACCCCTAATATACAGTCTATTTTCTATGGCTTATAACACCATATAAGTAAATTTCCCAAATGTGTTTGTAAATGTTTATAGAAAAATATAGTTGTATAAGTGCAGCTATCATACCTGAAGATACAAACAACTCTAGACGAAATTCTTTTGTTATTAGAGACATTTTACAAACCAAAAAACAACCTTTTATTTTCTCTGTGCTGATGATTCCACATGGTTGAAGCCATGTCGGGGCTCATTCTGATATAGCCTCCCAGTACTGAACAGACCCTCATTTTCCTTCCAGTGCTCACTGTTTGCGGATTGGTTACCTCTTGTCTTCGTTGTGACTAGCATGCTGCTAGGCCAAGGACAGCTGTGTCAGCAGTAATGAACATATAATACAGACTTCTTCTTTTTTTTTTTTTTTTTTGGAATTCCCAGAATTGAGCAATTAACCATTAATTATTTAAATTGTATTTACTTTTTGGTAGGTGTAAAGGTAATCTAGAGATGAATGAAAATGGGCAAGATTGCAAGTACTGCAATTTTTTCTTTGTGTGTGTGTGATGATGGAACATTTGTGTACTTTCATAGTCAAGGGGTTTCAGAACCAATCAACCCCCTGCATATGCTGAGCAACTACCATCTTCATTTAATAATATAAACAACCTTATATATTTTACCCAAAGACTCTTGACACAAAAGAGTTGAATAATTATATGATGGGAAAAATACACATCAATGAATTTTGAGATTAGACACTGAGGATAGAAAAAGTTATGATTTTAAAAGCATTATATCTACAGCTAATCTATCATCTTTTTATTTTACTTTTATATTATTGTAAGTGAATATTAAGGGCTGTTTTAGTCCCAAATATCTCTGAAAACTTCTCATTTACTCATTCTTTACAATTCTCCATACACTGGAGTTGCAAATTGGGCTTGGCAAAATATCTGCCACCAAAGAATGAATATTTTAAGGAAACGCCTTCGGATATTTTAAAGTATAAAATTATTTTACTGATTTTTGGAAGACACTCTGAAGAAGGTGATGTATAATCTGTGATTGATAAGTTGAGGAAAGTCACCTGTGAGAAGAGTTAGAGGTAGGTATTACAGAGGGAGCCAATTGTGCATAGGCATCTCCATTATAGGGAGGAACAGTCGCTGTACATTTGATGAATAAAATTTTGAACTAATAAAAGAAGAGTAGAGTTACTTCCTCTGATAAAAGATTACACTGCAAGTCAGGGTTTTGAAAGGCCAGGATGATGATGTTAATGGCAAGTAATGGTGTTGTAACAAGTATCAACTGTCATGACAAACTGTCCATTGAAGGCACAAGGATGTCTTTAAATTGAATCATGACACTTCTCACCCTAATGTTACACTTTTATAGGCTCCATGAAGAACCTTTTGCTCAAAAACATTTCCTCTGAAATTCCAACATAAGAGATTTATGCATGTGTCTTAAGAGGCTCAATGTTTTAAATGTCAGGACCACTCGAGGTTAAGCAGAGCTATAATTCACCCATGCCTTGGTGTGGAATCCTATCATGCAGATGCGTTCTTTCTCTTTATGGTTTAATGATACTAATTATGAATGGAAAATGGAAACTTCCAGAAGAGGATGAATGGAAAGGTCACCCTTCTTTTCATTATCAGAAAAGAGATCTGTGCAAAGAGCAAGCATCTCTAAGGAATGATAGAACTATATGAATTCAGAAGATTTTATTTGTGGCATAAGATTTTTGAGTTTGGCTGTTTCATTACTTCTCTCAGTAAAGAACTGCTAATATAATTTTATTCTATTTAATATACAGATAATATTATACCTTTAATGCATTCAGATAACTGAATTTCTTTTAACTAGGAAATAAATGTTTTGTTTAGCTTTGCTTTTTTTTCTATGCTACTAATATTCTACTTAGCAACAGAAGATGCCTTTATAAAATATTGGTAGCATGTTATATTAATTGGGACACAAAATAAACTTTACCTCCATGATTCTTGCTCACTAACAAGAAGTTATTAAAAAGTTATTTCGCTAGCAGGAATTTGTGGGGTCAGAAGCTGGAGGAAAAAATGTAGATTAATAATGGTTTTTATGTGTTAGTTTTTAAGATTATATATTTAAAATTTATATATATATATATATATATATATATAATTTTTTTTGTGCAGGTTGTGTATTGTGGCTTCATGAGGAAGCCTGTGAGAGTATCGTGTCCTGTGGTGCTAGAGTAAAGAGAGCGAGTGGTGAGCCTCCATAACCCTGGTGGAAACTGAACCTGAAACATCTGCAAAAGCAACTACTCATAACTTTTGAGCCAGCTCTCCAACCTGGAATAATATCCTGTAAGAAAAGAATGATAATTTAGCATTCACTCAGTGTTTCACTAACATGGATTTCCCCCAACCTGTGTGAGCCACTTCAAGGAAACTGCAGTAACCTAAGATCCTGGCACCTCTTAAAATGTTCACACTAAGTACTCACTTTCCACACAGGAATCACAGATGATAACACGTACTTTTGTAAGTTCATGCACACTCATATCTATTGCACACACACTGAAAACAAATTAAAGAAGAAAAGCAAACATTTAAAAATATATATCACTAGCAGAGCTCATTTTTAAAACAAAGAAATTTATTTCAATACACATTTTCACAATCCCCAATAATAACTCTGTAACATTTAAAATTATTTGCACGTAAAATGTCTTTTTGCAATACTCTGTTAACAATTGCAACCAGTGACACCAATTTTTTTTTAATTTTTTATTTAACTTTTATTAAATACACTTTATTCCTTTTGTATCCCCCCATAAGCCCCTCTCTCCTTCCCTCCCGGTCCCACCCTCCCCCCCTTTCTGCATGCATGCCACTCCCCAAGTCCACTGATAGGGGAGGTCCTCCTCTCCTTTTTTTCTGATTTTTTTGTTGTTGTTGTTGTTCTTCTCAATGCAGTTTATTCAGGAACCTTGAACAATCTTCTGACCCTGGGGAAAGAAGCCAGCCCACAGCATAAAATAGCCTCTGGGTAGCCAACCCCAGCGTGCCTCCTGGGCAATGCAGATAGGTCCACATACACGGAAGCAAGCCAGATCCTCAGCCTTAGCCAAATATGGAGTTGTTTGTGACAGAGAGCACTCACCATCAGGAAGGTGGAAGGCGGAAACCAGCTCCATCTTTAAGGCGCGGCATTACGCAGCTCTCTACAGTTCCCCCTTTTTGTTTTAGACACATCAGGCAAGAGTAGAGGTCTGATCTCTGATATTAGAAATAAATTGGGACTTTGTACCAATGTTCATTTAGGTGTCATCCACCCAAAGAGCATCAGACCCGTCCGATACCTTTTTCTCAGAGGCGGGACCTGAGGCATCAACCCACATGCAATCAGACATGCTCTTCTCTGGGTCGAAAGCAGCTGACCCTGAGTGCAGTGCTTAGCCTAGCATCCTGAGCGTAACATTTTAGCTTTTTATGGTAGCCAAACATGCTTGGGGAGACTGTCCTGCTTCAATGGCTGTAAAGGCCTGAATGATCATGGCTGTATTACACTGTTGTGAGACTCTAATCTTGCATATACACCACAGGCAAAACAAGGCGACCAACACCAGAAGGCCTGCTAATGCTCCCATGCCCGCCCATTCCTTCAGATGATTCATGGCTGCAGCAATCTATGATGATACTCCAATTTTAATTAATCACTTTATAGATACGTTTGCAGAAATAACAGAACTTGATAAAAAATTAATTAGTGAGGATACTTGGAATTAAGGCACATTTTATTCAGAATAGACATGATCGAAAACATAAACATAACTGATGACTGTTTGATAACCTGATGAAGACTGCAGACATATTGAGAAGGACATTAATCTATGCCATCTCTTGATGTGTGCATTCTCCCTCATGACAGTTTCTACTTCAGCATGTAAAACCAAGAGGAAATTTTCTTGTCAGCAGATGAGAAATATCACACCAAACACTATTTTAGTTTTCAAAATGGTCACATTTTGCAGCTACATGTTTATTTCTAAGAAATCCGGCTTAAATCTCTGTGGTTTTTCCAGTACTAGTTATTGGTCACAGTTCTGGGAAATCAACGGTAAAGGTACCAATGACTATGTCAAAAGAGGGCATTCTTTCTTAAGGATACCACTAACTCTGGAGCTTCACATAGTAGGAGGAAATATGTCTCCTGGAACAGGAGTGTCACCCAGCATTCAGTCCTTAGAAGGGCCTACCACAAAGGAGTAAGAATGTAAGATCCTTGGAACGTAGTATTTCAACTTACAAATGAAGCAGAAATGCAAATCTTTATACTAGTGCCCTTTATTATTGTTTCTTTTTAAATTTTGTGTATATGCACATTCCTGTCCTCACATGTGGAGGATAGAGGACATCCTTAGGGAGCTGATTATATTTTACCATGTGCGTTTGTGGGGGGGCAGATGATCCTGAATAAATACACATTATTATTGACATGAGCACAGCCATGACAAGAATACCAGTGCCTCAGGTCTGTGGGAATGCCAAGACCTTCCTTTGGTCTGAGTATGGATTTGATAAACTGTTAACCTTTATCTAAAACCAGTATGTAGAAAAATTACTAACCACGGATTTTTCCACCTGGGTGACCACAACCTAAGACTATTCACCTACCAAAAATGCCCTACCTCATATAACTAGTGTGTATTGTTTTTCTCTCTTGTTTGTAGTAAATGTGCTGAGTATCAAGGCTTCTGCTGGTTCATCTCCATTTGAGTATATATACAAAGTCAAATATATGTTTATTGGGTAAGGTTAAGATTGAAACATTTAAATTTTACTGATACAGATAGATAATGTATATGTATATATAGTTATTTATATGCCTAATAATTTTCATATCCCTATTATTCTTTGTTTGTTTGGTTTTCTCTCCCAAAGAATACTGTCTTTTAGCCTGTCCAGGGGCTTTTGCTCCGATGGACTGGTATAGGCATCAGTAACTTTCTTATAATCCTGCAAATTTTTTTTAAAATTTTGTGCATGAATTAATGTTCACAAATACATGTGTGAATGTGTACGGTTCTTCTTGTGCACGTGGAGGCTATAGGTGGGTGCCTCCTTTAATATGTATGGACTGTATGCACTATCTCTGACTGAATGTGGTGCTCACAGACTCAGGCTGGAGGGCCAGAGAGCTCACAGATTCTCCTGTTTTTGTGTCATTACAGATGTGCACACATCTGGCTTTTTAAGGATATAAATTTCAGTATTTCTATCCCATATCCCATGGCTAATATCCACTTATCAGTGAGTATATACCATGTGTGTCATTCTGTTTCTGGGATACCTCATACAGGATGATCTTTTCTAGTTCCGTCCATTTGCCTGCAAACTTCATGATGTACTTGTTTTTAATTGTTGAGTACTATTCCATTGTGTAAATATACCACAGCTTCTGTATCCATTACTCAGTTGAGGGACATTAAGGTTGTTTCCAGATTCTGGCTATTATGAACAAAGCTGCTATGAACATTATTGAGCAGAAGTCCTTGCTGTATGGTTGAACATCCGGATATATGCCCAGGAGTGGTATAGCTACACCTGGCTTTTTTAAAAGGGTATTTGGGAGACCAAATGAAGGTCCTTTATGCTTTTACACATATCACCACCTGATAGAGCTCTGAAGTACAAACGCTTTTTCTTTGAAAGTTTTTGTTTTCCTTTCCAGGTGGTGGCTTTTCATTTCCGCTTTCTTTTGCCTGATTTCTTTTCCTCTCTTCCTGCTTATCCATCATCTCCTTTTTTCCCCCTCTTATCTATACTTTCTTTTCACTGCTTTCTTTTCCTTCTCTTCTTCCTTGCCATTTACTCTGTTTCATTTGCTTACAAGACTCTGCTGGATTCAACCGTGTTAGAAAGTGAGTCCAGATGTACAGCAACTAATGTACCAACCAAGAACCATCCAGATGCAGAACTTAGGCCTCCTACACAGATGGACCTGATGGGCAGGTTAAGCTTTATGTCTCTTCCCTAGTAAGGGAAATGGGCTGTATCTGACACAGACTCTATTGCCTGCTTTTTGATCACTAACCCCAGGCAGGCCTGCCTTGCCAGGCCACAGGAATAGAGCATATGCTCAGTCCAGATGCTGTTTGATGACCTGGGGTGGGTGGGTAGGAGCCTTCCCTTTTCTGAGGAATAGGGGAGAAAAGAGGGGGGGAAGGAGACCTACTGGGAGGAGAGGAGGGAGGGGCTGCGATCAGGAATATTTTAATTAATAAAAAAACAACAACAGAGGATCAAGCTGCAAGTAAGGGAAGAAGAGTATAGTGGAGCATATAGAGATGGGAAACTAAAACTAAACACCATCTAAGGGGTAGTATGGAAACCTAATACAGCAGAACCTTCTGAAAATATATTCATATGTGAAGGAAATCTCAATGAAATCGCCAAATCCCACTTTGGGGAGAGAACGCCCAAGCTAGACATTTCTTGGCACCAAATGAAAATTTCAGTGCTCCGAATGGGTTACATTTAACAGAGTTGTTAGCAAAAAAGGCTCTATGGTCCCACCATTTACCTGAAAATTTCATGATTTCCTTATTTTTCATTGCTGAGTAATATTCCACTGTGTAGATGTACCACAGTTTCTGCATCCATTCTTCAGTTGAGGACCATCTGGGTTGTTTCCAGCTTGTGGCTAATTAAAAATAAAGCTGCTACAAACATGGTTGAGCAAATGTCCTTATTGTATACTTGAGCTCTTTTGGGTATATGCTTAGGATTAGAATAGCTGGATCTTGAGGAAGCACTATTCCTATTTGTCTGAGAAAGTGCCAGATTGATTTCCAGAGTGGTTGTACAAGTTTACATTCCCACCAGCAGTGGAGGAGGGTTCCCCTTTCTCCACAGCCTCTCCAGCATGTGTTGTCACTTGAGTCTTTAATCTTGGCCATTCTGATGGGTGTAAGGTGAAATCTCACCTGGAAAGGATCATCCTGAGTGAGCTGTCCCAGAAGCAGAAAGACACACACGGTATATACTCACTCATATAGACATGGAATATAGGATAAACCTACTAAAAGCTGTACATCTAAAGAAACTAATCAAGAGAGGACCCTGACTAAAATGTTCAATCCCCATCCCAAAAGGCAAAGAGGAAGGACATCAGAAGAAGAAGAAAACAGGAAACAACCTAGGAACCTACCACAGAGGGCCTCTGAAAGGCTCTGCCCTGGAGACTGTCAAAGCAGATGCTGAGACTTATGGCCAACTGTAGGGCAGAGTGCATGGAATCTTATGTAAGAAGTGGAAAATAGTAAGATCTGGAAAGGACAGGAACCCCACAAGAAGAACAAGGGAACCAGAAAATTTGAACACAGGGTCTTCCCAGAGACTCATACTCCAACCACGTACCAGGCAGGAAGATAACCTAGAACCTCTGCACAGATGTAGCCCATGGCAGTTTAGTGTCCAAGTGGGTTATATAGTAATGGGAAGAGGGACTGCCTCTGACACAATCTGACTGGCCTGCTCTTTGAACACCAACCCCTGATGGGTGAGCAGCCTTACCAGGCCACAGAAGATGACAGTGCAGCCACACCTGATGAGATCTGATAGACCAAGATCAGAAGGAAGGAGAGGAGGACCTCCCCTATCGACAGAATATTGTATACATAATAAATAAATCTTAAAAAAAAAACCAATACTCCTGTTCTGTTAAAGGAACATAGTAATAAAATGACTCCTAACAAAATTCTGCTATAATCATTGATCAGTGACTTGCTCAGACATCATCATAGAAGCCTATTTCTTCAGTTGATGGGAACAAATAGAGACTTAGAACCAGATGTGTACAGGGAATTAGAAACATTGGAACACTCAATCCTAAATAGGATATTTCTCATCAAATACCTCCTTTGAGTGTTAAGAGAACTTTGCAGAAAGGTAGTAAGAGGCAGTGGCAATGGAAGTTACCAAGGAAATAAGGCCTTCTAGATAAACTAGGATGGAGGCACATATGAATTCATGGATATTTTAACAGCATGTACAGGGCCTGCATAAGCCTAAGCTAGACAGGGTCCCAGCACTGAGAAAGGAAGTTGACAGACTCCATGCCTAATGCTAAAACAGTCTTCTGTTTTTTTTTCATTCATTAATTTAATTGATTTACAGCCTGATTGTAGCCCTCTCTGTCCTCTCCTCTCAGTCTCACCCTCACATTTTCCTCCCCTAGTCTCCCTTCCCTTCTCTAAGAAGAATGGGAGGACCCCAAGGATGCCAACCCATCCTAGCACATTAAGTCTCAGCAGAAATAAGTGCATCCTCTTCTACTGAGGCTTTCTCTAATTTTTAACCATTCAGGAAAGGCCAACCCCATGCCTAGCAGTAGATGGCCAGCATGAAAGAAACTCTATGGAATTTTTGGAGGATTTTTGTCTTACAATGCTTTGTCTGAGTATTTTTTTTTAAACCTTACAAGTCTTTTGCTTATATATTATTGTTTCTGGATTTGTTTTAATGAAATGCCTGCGTGTGCAAATATGTGTGTTCCTTTGTCTATATGTGTTTTTTGTGGTCTTTCTTTGGCTCTTTTCTTTCTGTTTGCTTGTTTTTGTGCTCATTTGTTTTGTCCTATTCTTGTTTATTTCTCCTTCTCCTTCTCCTTCTCCTTCTCCTTCTCCTTCTCCTCCTCCTCCTCCTCCTCCTCCTCCTCCTCCTCCT
>REGO01000210.1:286409-332093 GCA_010120015.1 Rhombomys opimus
CTTCTTCTTCTTCTTCTTCTTCTTCTTCTTCTTCTTCTTCTTCTTCCTCTTTAGATGGTGTTTTTCTTGTGATAGAGAGAAAGTATATAATTTTCTGTAGGTAGGAAGATAGGAAATCTCTAGGAACATTTGGAGAAGGGGAATCATAATCAGAATACATTGTATTAAAAAATCTATTTTCAGTTTAAAAAGTTCAGGTAAGTTAGATGTCCATTTAGTTTCCCTCTTTAGAAGACCACAGCACATTTTATACTTCACTGTAAAATACCTGGAGATAATGTTTGTATCTTTGCTATTCTCATTCCAGAAGTGTTAACTGTAAAGTGTTTTTTGTTATCTACAGTATCACTTTTAAGTCTAGTGATAACAGGAATTCTTTCAATAAGTACATAAGAGATAAGGTATTTCAATATTATTTTGGTGATATAATTCTAGTTATGCAAATATAAATTTTCTATATGTATGTCTTATATTTACGTATTATTATAAAGATTAATTTTAAATATAGAAGTTTTAACAATATACTAAGGAATATATGTGGTATCTGTAATGCAAACATACTGGACCCAGTAGATTTTATCTGTACTGTTTAGAAGGCTATTTGCTCAAAATGTCAAGGTATATTCTCCCCAAATGGTTGCAGATATAGATCATTTAGAATTTTAATGATCATATAGATCATTAAAATTAAATAATTATGCTCAAATTTAAGAATAGATACTTGCCTGCCGACTTTTATGCAATTTATAATTAAATGTATGATTTTCCACATGTTCAAAAAGAAAAACTATAATTCCTAAAATTTCCCTTTACAAAATTAAAGCAAAGCAGCCTGCTGCTCAAGAAAAACACAGCAAAAGTCGTCCTTGGAAAAAAAAACCCACAACTATTTGTTGTTTTTGAGTCTATAAAAAGCAATACAAAATGGAATATAATTTTCAAGTGTAAAATGCAAAAATAAAATTCCCATTCCTCATACTATGACACTTGCTTTCTCTTGGTTTGCTTGAATAGTGAAATTAATAGCAATTGTGCTTTTCCCTAGGGAAAGGCTATTTCTCCTGCTTTTAGTGTTATTTAATTGCTTGTAGCTCTTTGTATAGGGCTGAGGCCTCCTGAGCTTTTTTTTTTTTTTTTCCTGTTCACATTAGCATGTCCATGAGTATAGTGCTTGTCAAAGAAAAGAATACCAGCTGGTTATTCAATACCAAATTATCAGCCCTGAAAACACACACACACATATAGACATATCTCTGTGTGTGTGTGTGTGTGTGTGTGTGTGTGTGTGTGTGTATGTATGTGTGTGTAACATTAAGAAGACTAAGCAGGTTATATTCTTATATTAAAGAATATATATGCATATATAGTTACTGACATATAGGTATGTAATAACAATTACTTAAATAAAAAAGTGGCATGAATTTAGGACAGAGTAGGACAGGGGTATAGGGGAGATTTTGGAGGAAAGAAAGGAAATAATTTAATTTATAAAAATAATGATCTAAGAGATTCCTCTGAAGACTTTCATGAAGGCTCCCCCTGGCCTCCCTGCTCCATCCTTCCCATGGCAACTCTCTTAGTCTCAGTGTCTCTTTTATTCTCACTCTTGAAATTGTACTTTGGCATTTAATTTTTTTTTTACTTCCCTCTAAAACTGCTTTGGTGTTTGGTCTCTTCCATATGTTACACTGCTTTCTGCCTAATGTTTTCCCTCTGTGAAGTCATAGTCCTGGCCTAGAGGTTTTTATCTCACCATAAACTGCATTTCAGATGGTGATTGACATCCAAACTTACATTACATTTCAAAACCTACTGGTTCAAATGCATTATTTAGACAAGCCACATCATGTTTCCCTAAACAAAGTACGTAAAGCAAAGTCTTGGTCATTATGATAGACTATTGAACTTTTCCAATAGGGATGAATCTATATGGAGTGGAGACCACCCATTTGTAAAAGAATTTTAACCCAGGAAAACAGCTGCTCTGATCACCTCCAAAGACCTTTTAGGTCTGTGTAATGCAGTTGGAATGAGGCACCTTTAATCTCTCTGGCTGGAATACAGACACTCCCATACTACACACCTTTAATCCCAAACAATCAAGCTAAAGTTGGTTTGTAGAAAGAAGCAGCCATGTTTGAAAGTGACATCTAATTGAAAGGCAAATAAAAGACAGAAATATTTGACCAAATAGGATATGTCCAACTCTCATGAGGACAGAGGCAGAAAAAACAGTCACTTAGATCAGGAGAAAGGGAGAAGAGAGGATGCAATTTTACCAGGACAGTTTTACAGAGACAGTGGTAAAGAGAACAAGCAAGACACAGGTGAAAACAGATGAGCCACAGAAAGAGAAGGAACCAGAAGATAAGAATAGATTGCTTGAGTTAGTTTGAAGCCAAATAGAGCAATTCAGTCAGAAGCCAAGAGAAGCCAACTTGAATCAGTCACCTTGGAGAGGAATTTGAGCCAGAACAGCTGAGTTGAACCAGCCAGCCAGAGTTCAGAAAGAACTAGAAAGGGTGAGCTTATTCAGCAGTAAGTCTCAGAGGCTGAAACATTCTAGGCCTAGACAAGATTATACAGAGGCCAGAAGCTTCCAGGACTAGGTCTAGGTTAGCAGATGGAGGCAGTAAGCCTCCAAGAAGAAAATTACATCAGGTGAAAGAAGTTACTTTTATACCCATCTCCCACTCTATTATTTTTCATGGATAGCCTATCGTTTTAGCAATCTGAGTAGAGACTCTAATGTAAATGTACAGAGTGGCTATACATGAACAGACAGCTAGCATTATGGTGACAGACTTGGATAAGTCTTTTAGTCATTATGACATGTGATTTGCCACAGAAAACAGAGAACAAGTTTGAAAGTAAATGATTGTTGGCTAAAAATGGACGTTAAACAATACGATTATTTTCATGACTTATAAAATAGTAGATACAGTACCAATAATGCTATAAAAATGAAACTAAGGATTAGGATGAGAATAAAACTGGGTACATTAAACAATACATTTTGAGTGAATAGTAGCTGTTTTTAGCTTTTTCTATAAATCAGTTGTTTTCTAAATTCACTTCAAGTCTTTATGGAATTCATGAGGCACTGTGCATAAAGTTGAAAATATTTATCTAATAGATAGTAAATTAAAATAAGCAGGTTGTGGTCCAAGTACCTTTTTCCTACAGTGTGAAAAAACTATTATCATCAATCCAGAAAGTCACAATACTAATATTGCTTATTTGTATTTTCAAATGGATTACTTTTGTTATTAATAACTTGAACTAATACAATTTTCATTAGTTATTAACAGAATTAACTTCTGGGTTGTTAAATCCTAATTCTTTTAATGAAAAGGAATAATATTCCTATTGGATGAATCTGGTGAGGGTCAACCCGAGGGAGAGGGCTCCAAGTTTCATCATTAAAATATGAGATAATTTCCCTTTGTGTTTTGGACTTGAAAACGTGTGTTGGTGAAAGTTTGTAAGAACTTTCACGCATAAACATCAATTCAGTTTCAGATAATGATAGCAAACCTTCAGCTGCATTCAGCAGGGCTAAAGTATTTCTTATTCCTGAGCACACAGTGATATAAATAAATATGGCTCATTAGAGATTGTTTGGAAATTTAGAATGGCATATGTCAATTTCATATTTCCCAGAACACCCAGGGAAATGTTAAAAGATCAAGTTGATTGGGTAGTGCATTGTCAGGAAGTTTAATAGTCACTCTTACATTTTCATTTATGTACTGAGTCAGTCATTTTCTCAAAATATATGTTTTGATTTATGATTAATAGAAAAAATTAAGCACCAATAATGTGAGCTAACAACGCAAAAGGAAGTATCTTTACATTTTTAACCACAAAAACCTCTAAAACTCAGAAATTATAAACAAGGAACTTCCAGGATTTTTAAGACAGAATCCATTTATTTGATTTTATTTCAGCGTGATACCTCATATCATTTAATATCTCCTGACATATTTCCTGTTCAGATGATACATTTACTCTCAGCAGCACAAGCCTGTATTTGCATCTTTGACAGCAAAGGAGAGACTGACTAATGGAATTGAAGCTTGGTTTGAATAATGTAGGATGTTGTGACAATGACAGTGGCAACGAATCTTAAATAATAATCCCTACGTGATAAAATTTGAAAAGATACACACACTTGTCTTATACACACATATGTTCAATTTTATTTCTCTTTTGGTGTCACAGCTGAATGCAATCCATCTTAATGACAGTTGACAAGAGAAACTAATTTCTCTTAAGAGCATTCTCAATGACCTGTTTTTTTTCTTTTAAATTTATTTATTTATCTATTTATTTTTATTGCAAAGCACTGAACATCCAGAAACAAAACCTTCACTCCTGCTTTTGATTTTGTAGCAGGAGGAGATTCAGGGAGATAACAATTAGGTATTAATTTCTGACTTGCAAAAAAGCTTTATGTAACAAAAACCTGAGTGATAGCTAGTTTTAACAAAAACTGAAACAGATGTAATATACATTGTTAACATGTATGCATCTCATAGGTCATATGTCTTTTTACTCCAAACACCTCCATCCAGTAAGTGAAGAAAAAATGAGAGAATAAAGTGGAGGAAAATAAGAGGAAAGTTGGGTAGAAGGAAGGAAAGGACGGACAGAGGGACTGAGGGGTAGAGCCAAGAGAAGCAGAGCAAAGGAAGAAGGAAAGGAAGAAAACACTTCCTTTTTGTCATTTCAAATGTAAAACGTAAGCACAAAATGAGACAATATTCATTGCTCCTGTATTTATACTCAAAAACGTTCCAAAACTTTAAAATAAATGAAATAGCTTAGTGTGACAGCATATGGTATTAGAAAAGGTCTGTAGTATCACTAAGCATATTTCTTTCTCCTTTTTAATGACCATATAATGAGTGTTATCCATAGTGATGAAATCTCTGCCATCTCTTCTGTCATTGTTTGAAATTTAAATACTGAGACTCATTGTTTCCAGAAAATCAGCCCAATCAAATACTACTCAAGAGCTAACATTTTTCATTGCAGTATTATTTCACTTTGTATATTCATCCCCATTTATATCAATCTTTCTCAACAAAGCTATAACCAATTTTGCAATTTGTCTGCAGAATTTGGGTGAGTGTTTCTTTCATTTACAGTGACACAGAATTGGGAATGAGATTGGTGGTGTTTTACTGGAGGGGAGATATGTAATAAAAGACTTTGAAATTCAAGGATTTGTTTTATGCTGTGACTTTATATTATTTTGATTGTGATTCAGCAAGTTGGAATCCAAGCAAGGGAAAACACAGTTAGCTTATTTGGTAGATTTGACAACTATAACGAGACAAGTAGAAACTGTACCTCTGAGATAATACATAAGAAGGCAGTGACTTGTAATAATATAAATCTAAACATATAAGGAGCAACCATAACTTATCTAAAGCAGAAAACAAAAGGAAATACCAAAATGGTTGCGTCATATTACAAATGAGGTTTTATTGTTAAAGACAAACTGTTTTGAATAGCTATTGAAATGTATCCGATGACTTCTGATCCTTGATCCATCTGATTATAGCAAGCATATAGTGGGTGAAATGACTTAGAGAATTTTAAGAGCTTTTAGGATGGGCTATACTGTAAATCTCTCATTGCTCTTCCAAGGGGAGGGACATAATAATTCTAAAGTCATTCTGAAATGTCCTCAGCTCTCAGGAAATCATTCAAAACTGTATGAAAAGAGATTTTTCCCCTGTATTGGAACCATTTTCCATTCAAAATAGAGTGTGGCCCTGGGGGACTAACCCTTTAAAAATTAATCTTTCCTCCTGTTTTTCAAGTTCATGTTAACAACCCGTGTCTACACTTACCACTCATGCTTCTATTGACGGTGACATACAATTAAGTTAACTATCACGTAATTTCTGTAAAACCTTTTTCTATAATCCAAGGAATACACCCCGTACTTTAAAGCACACTAAATTCGCCAAACATATGTTTGAGCATTTTGATTTTAAGTCTTAAGAATTCTGTTTTCTACTACCTCCTATCTTCTGAGTCAGCAAAGGCTCTATTGATTTCCTTTTAAATGTGTGCAAATACCATGTTGTAGGTTCCACGTCACTTATGAGTGATACATGCACACAGTCACATACCACATAACTTGTAACTTTAAGTTAAGCATGCAAAATTGCTTATGCATTCTAGTGAACAAATTCAGATGCTGCACATATTGAATAATAGTGCCTTTGCTATTACTGAATTACTTGTAAAGATTTCAGGAAGAAATACTACTACTACTACAACTAATAATAATAATAAATACTTCAGAATCCTAACCTAGACTAAGCAAAAATAAATAAGTAAAGTATATTTCTAAACAAGAAATACATATTAAAATAAATTAAAAAGGATAAAAACGTGATATTACCAACGTGATAATCTGTAATTGTATCCTGTCAATGAGAGAGGTTCAGAAGTTGATTCAAAGCATTAATTTTTTTTTCTTTCAAAATACTTAATTTCTGCAAACAGAGTTCAGTGCGAGTATACTTTAGCACAAACGCATTAAGTATCTAGAAGCATTTCTGTTCTAAACCTATTTTGAAATAAGGCCTTTCAGTGAAGATGATATAAATGCGGGTTGCTAAGTATCTTTATGTACTTCTCAAATAAAGGTGCAAAAATAACTGACAAATTGTGTGTTGTCCATTAGACAATGGAGCTTCTGTTAAACTGAATAATGCCAGCACACCTTAAATCAGCCCCCACTGTCATGGGGGGGTGCTAAAACTAAGCAGAATAAAATTTCCCAAGTACCTGGTAGTAAAGAAGCAGTGACCGGCTAAGTATAGCTGAAAACCAAATGAGTCTTTAAATCGCTGAACATGAATAATTTGATGAATACTGACTTACTTATTGGGGATGTTAGTTTTCTTCTTACATTAATTCTGAATGAAAGCTGAGTTCTGCACATTCCTTCTCAATCAAAAATGAAAGAGGCATAGAGCACTCATCATCGGGAAGGTGGAAGGCAGAAACCAGCTCCATCTTTAAGGCGTGGCATTACGCAGCTCTCTACAGTTCCCCCTTTTTGTTTTAGACGCATCAGGCAAGAGTAGAGGTCTGATCTCTGATATTAGAAATAAATTGGGACTTTGTACCAATGTTCATTTAGGTGTCATCCACCCAAAGAGCATAAGACCCGTCCCATACCTTTTTCTCAGAGGCGGGACCTGGGGCATCAACCCGCATGCAATCAGACATGCTCTTCTCTGGGTCGAAAGCGGCTGACCCTGAGTGCAGTGCTTAGCCTCTCATCCTGAGCGTAACATTTTAGCTTTTTATGGTAGCCAACCATGCTTGGGGAGACTGTCCTGCTTCAATGGCTGTAAAGGCCTGAATAATCATGGCTGCATTACACTGTTGTGAGACTCTATTCTTGCATATACACCACAGGCAAACCAAGGGGACCAACACCAACTCCATATTTGGCTAAGGCTGAGGATCTGGCTTGCTTCCGTGTATGTGGACCTATCTGCATTGCCCACGGGGCACGCTAGGGTTGGCTACCCAGAGGCTATTTTAAGCTGTGGGCTGGCTTTCCCCAGGGTCAGAAGATTGTTCAAGGTTCCTGAATAAACTGCATTGAGAAAAAAAAAGAAAAAATCAGAAAGAAGGAGAGGAGGACCTCCCCTATCAGTGGACTTGGGGAGAGGCATGCATGCAGAGGGGGGGGAGGGGGGACCGGGAGGGGAGGAGGGAGGGGCTTATGGGGGATACAAAAGGAATAAAGTGTAATTAATAAAAGTTAAATAAAAATTAAAAAAAATGAAAGAGGCAAAACCCAAAAGAATTCTGTGGTCCTTTCCGCCATTTTCCAGGGTATTGGAACTGAGAGGAAGGGGGCTCTCAGTGGCTTTGCAGCAACACAGCATGTAACATCCCAGCAAGAGTAATGCAAATCAATCAAAGACCAATCAACATGCCCCCCCCCACATTCCACCACAAAGGAAACCCAGTACACCTAATAAAGCTAGAAAGCAATTAAAAATAGTCAAAATGCCTGTGCAAACAAACACATGAAAGACAAATACAGCAAAGAAAGACACTCCCTAATCGGCTACTTTGCTTGCTTCACTGTTAGCATTACTTTTTGATCTATTTTATTTAAGCTTCCTCTATCTCTCCCTCCCTTCTCCACCCAACCCCTTCCAACACCCCAACACCAGTTAGGAGAGAAGAAACATTCCTGGGGAGAAGAGGCAGAGTTCCCTTTAGCTACTTCCTGCTGTTTAGGGTTGCCTCATTCCTTGGGGGAGATCCAGTCTTTGTTTTAGGATATCTCCAAATTCATGTCAAACTGCATCAAAAGCAACCAGCAGCAACATAGGCAGTGGCAGCTGCATTCTTCTTCCTTAGAGTCCCTTTTCTCACTCAGGCCCCTGTTATTTATCCCTTCCCCAGAGTCCTTGGATTTAAACTACCTGCATCTGGCAAATAACTCCTCTCACAGACTTCACCAGTCAAATAGTTCGTTGCTGTGGGCAATCTCAATTAGTCCCATATTCTACACCTGAGATCAAAACAAAACATATTCACATCCACAACACTGCACTGTACCCGCTAATGTTTTTGTTTTGTTTTGTTTTGTTTTCCCCCAGAAATTTGGTATCTCAACCATTCTGGTTTGTCCTAGTTCCCTGTGTAAGTCAGTTTTCTCGTTCTGTGTATAAATCAGTATATCATTTTGTTCGGTAGCTCCTTCAACTTTGCCAAGTTTAACTAATTTTTTTAATTTCTTTTTCTTTTCTTTTTTAATTTATTTTCCATCCCAAGGCTGCCCCCTCCCTTCTCTCCTCCCAATCCCTCTTTCCCCTTTCCCTTCCCTCATTCCTTTCCCTCCAGAAAAGGAGGGCCCCCTTCCCCTATATCAGCCTTCCCCAGCACATCAAGTCACATCAGGACTGAGCATATCTTCATCTCCTGTAGCCAGGAAAGGTAGCCCTGCCAGGAGAAAGTTATCCAAAAGCAGGCAATAGAAAACACCACCCCTCCTACCTCAACAGGCAATCCATATAAAGACCAAGCAGCCCATTGGCTACATATGTACAGGTGGTCTAGGTCCAGACCAAGTGTGCTCCTTTGTTGATGTCTCAGTCTCTGAAAGCCACCATGGAACTGGGTTAGTTGTTTCATTTAGTCTTTTGGTGAGGTTCTTGTCGCCTCTGGGTCTGCAAGCAATGCAGAACATCACTATTGTTGTCAGGGGTTGTCTCTCTACCATGGCGGGTCTCAGGTCAGGCCAATTATTGGTTGGACTTTCCCTCAATCTCTGTTCCCTCCTTATCCCTCCACGTCATGTAGGCAGGGTAATTTTGGGATCGCAGGTTCTGTTGGTGGGCTGTTGTTCTCTTCCTTGCACTAGTCCTATCTGGCTAGAGGTTGGTCCCTTCAGTCTTCATGTGCCCTTCTGTTTGGAGATCAGATATGGGGAGAACGCAGGGTGGGTGAGAGGACTGGGAACAAGAATGGAAGCTGAGGGGGGTCATCTCTTTGTCAGACTGGAGGCCTGTGACAGGGTAAGCTCCTGGGAGGACATGGGTGTGACTCTAGCTGAGAGTAACTAATTTTTGAATTTTGACTTTTTTTTTTTTTTAAAGGTTAGTGAGACTTTGTTTAGTGGCATTCTACCATTAAAGGTTTATGCAGGAAGATGAGGCATAGCACCAGTTGCTTGTGGAAAATTTTCAGAGAGTAGACAATGAGAACTTGAGGGGTTTCATTTTGATGAAAGTCTCCACAAAGGAGACTGTAGCAATAATGTAGCCAACACAGCGATTGTGCTTCAGTGAAAACTTAGTCAAATGAAGCTAGAATAGGACAAAGGATCAAAGCAAGAATTCAAAGATGAACTGGACTCAGATGAAGTAAAGCTCTCACAAAAGCTCAGACCATACTGCTAATGAGCTTTCTACAGATCCAAAATGGAAAACATTAGATCCAATGGAGTGTGGTAGAATTCTGAAATGTTTTCAAAGTGAGCAAAATATTTAAAAATCAAACAAATGAAAAACAATCTTCTATGAAGTGGTTCTTGACAAAATTTACTTGTCTCTCAGAGGACATTTAGCACTCTAGAACTGTTTAACTACTATCACAAAGGTGCGGGGGACAGTGCACAGTTTGTAGGAAATATCTGGGGATGCTGATAAATGTCTTGTGCGGAACAGATAGCCCCTCAACAACAAGGAAGTGTCTGCCTTTAATGACAATTGTCAGGTAGTCCAGCTGCTAAACTACATGTATCTATCTAATGACACATCCTCCCTTCCCTTCCCTTTCTGTTGAGGCAAAGGGAATAATAAGACATTCCTGGTATTAGAGTGTAAGAAATACTTCCTGTTCTATTGATCTATGTGGTCTGTTTCCTCTTGTGTACAGAAACGTGGATCCATGTGTTTGGATGTGTGAAAGACATGTAAGAGGAAGGAAACTGCCTCCTCTTCTTTCCCTCCTCCCTGAACACACAGTATTCTCTGCCTCTGTGCAAGCAACCAGGTTTAAAGTGTGTGTGGGAGTGGGGGGAAGCTTTCCTTAAAAATACTTTAATCACTACAAAATATTTATTTATATAGAATAAAGAAACCCAATTATAGAAAGTGAATTCCCACAATGGCACAAAACCCTAAAAGCATAACATTGTTTTTAGATGATATTTTAAATAAGCACTCTGTGTTTCATGTTTGTAACAAAACTTTCAGTTATTATGATGTAATTTCAGGCTTATAGCAATGTTGCACATGTAAAAAAAAGAAATGATATTCTGTCCACGGTGGTGCACACCTGTAAGACCAACACCTTGGAAGCAGAGGCAGGTGGATCTTTACAGCAAGTTCCAGACTAGTCAAGTCTACCTAGTGAGACACTCTCTCAAACAAGCAAATGAACAAAGCACAACAGAAAATTTCTACTCTCTTTACAGAGATTTATCAAATATTTATGCTATGTACAAATTATGAGTTATTTTTCCTTTTTTCCATAAGTACCTGTAGGTGTTTGTGTACTAATTTTTGAGCTATATGAAATAATTTTCATTCTTAAAAGATTGCTAGTTATGTAACAGTCTGCATTTTACTTCTTTTTATGATTTATTCACTGTGAAAATTCTATCACTTCTTTATCCCCATGTAATTATCATAGAGCTGATATTTATGAATGTTTTTAACAGAACTTTCATTTTCAATGACAGCTTTTAAATGGACCCATGGAGGCTAGTGTTTCTAAAAATAAGACATCTGCTGCCATATTTATTTCCCAATGGCCATGGAATTATCTGCTTAGTTTACACTGGAATGCCAATACATTTTATATATTGATCTTTAAGAAATCTCTATTCTAATGAATTAGAAGTTACTTCTAAGTGAGCCAAGGTTTGATTCTCTTTATGGTGTGTTTTGTTTCATTCCTAACATCAATCAATTATTTTTGCTGAGACTCATGGTCTTGCAGTGGATATGCTATTCTGACACCATTTTATACAAAAGTGCACATAACTAAACTTAAGGCATTTTAAGGACAACAGTAAGTCCTGAGAAAGGATAAGCTGGGGCAGTGGATGCATTAGTTGACTCTTGATCTTCACCCTGAGCTGCTCATTTCTTTCCTTTTTTCTACTTACTCCCCTACCCTCCCTCTCAAAAGGTTTCAGAAAGTCAGTTATAATTACATCATCATAAGAACTCTTTCTTTAAACTGACTTACCCAAATAGACTCATCAAGTTCGTTTCCCAAAAGACAAGGAAAAGCATTTGACCCAATCAGACAAAGCCGTGGTGGAACTTCCTGTTTTCTCATTTTTTTAAATCAAGAATGTTATCTTAATTGTCATGCCGCCTCTGTTTTTCTTCCTCTGAAGCTTCATATTTCACAAAATGTCTATTTCATAGCTGGAAAGGTAAACATTCATCCAAAAATTTATGCTATCTTTAAATTTCCTATAGAAAATGCTAGCAAAGTGTCTGAAAAGTCTGATAGATTGGCTCTCCTTTACCAATATGCCAAACCATTATAAGAAAAACAATCCAGTAGATGGATGATCATGATTGATTAGTTTTGAAATACTTACCAATGCATATAGCCATGGTATGTTGAGTCACATGACTTGCCACTCAACTGTAAAAATTAAAAAAAAAAAAAAAAAAAGCAAATCAGGTTTAGGTAAGACCAAAGCTGTGGCTATACATTTACACAGTAGCCAAATTGGTTTTAATTTATAAAACCCACAATATGGCAGTACTTTCTAAAAAATTAAAACATTGTGAACATTTGTAGGTAAACGAAATACCTATTTTAATGAGCATAGTTTTTAAAATGTGCTTTTTAGACTCATAAACATAACTTAGTCTGGAACCCCACTACACCTAATAAACAGAACTCAGTGACATCACTAACTCAAGAAAACCAGACACAGTCCTAGAACCTTGTAATACCCACTGGACAGTATATAAGTAAATACCAAGAGCCATGCTCTGTTCTTAGCAAAGCGGTTATTTCAAAGGACATTTCAAAAGGTCGTCACCTATAACTGCAGAGTCTCTTCCCATGATCCTGACCCTCGAATCAGAGACTTCTGCTAGAGACTGGACTTGACCTTAAGCTAAGATATGTCACTTAGGTGAGGAGACTTGGGAAGATAGGCTTGATCTATAGTTAGGAATTTAGACTGTAAACTTTATGTGATAACCCTCAGTTAATAAAAATAACTTTTATCTTACTAACTATGTGTGTCAACATTCTTGCTCATGACAGCTATATATAAACATATTTTTATGTTTGATAATATTATATAATGTGATTAGAAAATCTACTATAGAGAAAAATAATTTCTCTATTTTCTAATACACAAATACATATACTTATACTCACACACAATAAAAGTTTAATTAAATTCATGAAGATGTTTCCAAAAAGAACCAAAATCCCTGAAGATATCATTTCTAATTGCTTTGCCGTCTTCTGAAAAGTTACCAACTCACATTGGTAAATCTTTGCACGCCTAAGAAAAATGCTATTAAGTAACATTTTTTCTATAGCCCTTCAGCTGTGAATAAATTGTATTACAGAGTGTGACCTGTGGATGTTTTTTTCTTATTTATGATGGCTGGTGTGAAAGCTGGAGGAGCAAGGGCCAAGTCCTTTGTGTTAAAACCTTTACCTTCATTATTCTTATTGTCTGTAACAAAGCAAGGCTATGCCTCCAGCCACAAGCAATTGGAGATCCTAAGTCTTGAAACTGAGAAAATACAGAATCCAGGTAGCTCTCTGCAATAGCTCACAGTGATGGGCAAAAGATGAATCAAGTGCTCTTGGCCAAGCAGTAATTTTTAGGGACATGCACCCTGAAGTAAAATCTGAAATTCAAACACAAATACATATTTATGAAAACATAACACATCCTTAGATATTTTCAAACAATTTTCATTTTGTTCCTCTTGTTTTGAATTCTGTTTGCCAAGTCCTTGAGTCCTTCACTAAGCTCATGTGAGAAGGCAAGACATTACAGGGCAGAAGAAGGTATGTATCTCCTTACCTTGTTTAGTCTCTTTGGACCTGAGGGATCATTATGGGCTAGAGTTTCACATTGATTTCTCGGCTCTATCTTGGTTTCCTTTGTTAATACAAACCTATTGCAAGTTGTGCTATGTATGGGATGGACCTGTGGTGGAAAGGGCAGGCTTTGCCTCCCTCGTTTCTATTTTCTTCCTGGCATGCTAATCCAGTGAATAATTGTTTGCTCTCCACTACATCCAGGCACATCCATGCCCTGATTTGTGACTGTGCTTTCACTACAACTTCCAGCTAGATTTTATTCAAAGCTAAGTTAAAAACTCCAAGAAGATTGCTTCAAAAATTACCATCACTATGGTGTCAATAAAAGATGACAATCTTGTAGCTCTTTAGAAGTTAAAAGTTACAGTATTAATCTATGATGTATTATCAACCAAGTATCTAAATGGGTAATATGTAGCAACTTGACAATATGTTGCCCTGTTCTCATTCTAGTTATTATTAAATTGCAACATATCATGCTTATTTTTAACATGAACACACCATATTCCGGTCTTATTTTACTAAGAACATAGCAGGAAATGTTTTCACTAAAATCTGATAAATCTTGTCCCCATTTTAGGAGTGTGAAAAGCAAAGCTAACAAGGGGTAACACTACTTTCTGAAGGCCGTATCCGGAGGGAAGCACGAAGCAGGATAATCCAGCTTAGAACCTGCACAGTTAAACAGTAATGACATCTGTCACTTCAAGTACACTCTGTGCCACCTGACACAGAGTGCCACTTCCATTCCTGGGCCCCAGATGCAGGACTGAATAGTTCTATCCCTGCCTAAGATCAGAAGAGTGGGTGGATCAGAGGAAAGCCTTGCATACAATTCCATTCTTCTTACATGCCAGCCCAGCCCTATTGCTTGTCACTCTACATGAGGCTGAAAGGGAGGCCAAATTAATTCCAGCTGTCAAGACAGCCAGATCTGTTGTGAGCAGGGATGCTCTTTAGTCCTAATGTGAAAGCTCTGATTGAAAAGACAAAAAGAATTTAATCAGTCACAGTGCATCGCAGCTCTGGTAACCCCAAAGGGTTTGACTTGCTTAGCAGACCTCCCCACGTCCCTTTCTTTCCAGCACCAGTGTGCATTGCTTTGCTTGTGAGGAGTCCTCCAGGCTAAGCTCCAGTAATTGGATTATTCACACACTGTGTGAGTAGCTCCTGTAAGTCAGCAGTTTATGGAGCCCAGCACAGAAGCAGGTGCTGGAGCAGAAAGGGCGCACTTTTCCAGAGTTGGCCAACGTTCCTCAGGATGCTGTAAAGTTTGATGGTCTGAAGCAGAAGTGCCTGAGCAACCTGCAGATGATAAAGAAGGGCAGTTCAGTCTGCCAATCACCCAGGCACAGGGATGTGGAGCTGGGGAGGAAAGTCTGCATTTTTTTTTAGGAATTGTGGATCATTTTTGCCTGAATCTCTTTGAATATCCAGTGAGATTAAGGTCAGGAGATTATAGCAATGCTTTACCAGAGGCAAGGTAAGCTCCCCTAGCAAGCCAGACCCAGCAAAAGGGGCCCTGGTTGCAGTGACCTTGCTAAAATTCAAGGTTATAAAGAGCTATTAGCCACAAGACATTAACCAGCTCTGTTGCTGAACTAAAAATAAAATGAAAGAAAAGAAAGAATATTGGGGCTGTTCATAGGTAACTAAACTCTCTGTACTGAGTCAAAATGAGAATGTGTCAAAAGCAGTTGACTTAAACCTCTGCTACCATCATGTGGAAGCTCCTAGCCTCTCACAGTAAGCTTTTCCTCTTCTGTTTATGATGCTACCACAGTGAGTAACAGAAGTAAAAGAAGCTCAGAGGGACTAGGTTGATACTTACAGTGAGATTCCAGGCACCTCATAGAAAAATTTTCAGGAGGCATGACCATAGCTCAGTGAGAGACCGCTTACAGTGACCTTGATTTCATGCCCCTGCATCACAAGAAAAAATAAATAAAACAATAATATAAAATACCTTTGTTTTAACCAATTGTCCGTCCTTAGCTTTAGATAGGTAAGTCCAGTTTCACAATGCTTTTCTCCATTTTCACACGACTTTCGTCTTCTATATTTAAGCTTCCTCTGTTTGTCTTTGCACCTCTTTTTCATCATAAGGACAGTGGCCACTGGATTAGAGCCCACTATGATCTGCGATGACATCATTCAAACATGTATACTGCTTTAGAGACTACGCTAAAGGGAAAAGGGATTGGGAATTTAACATTTATTTGAGGAGCACACTTGAACCCATGTGAGCCAGTATATTTTTTTTATATTTTAAGGATAATGCTCTGGGTTTTCATGGCGAAGGAAGATATCCCAGACAATTCTTATTACCCTGCTGTCTAATTTTAGATGTCCTTCACCTTGTCTTTCAAAACTTGGCTTACTATTTCCTAGTACTTAAATAATTTTAAAATAATGGCTTTTAATTTTTCTTGTATTATTAACATTTAATTTCATTTATCTACCACCTTTTTTGTCTCTTCCTCACATTTCTGTGTGAAACACTTTCAAGGAACCTGTTCTATTTATGTATTTTTCAATACATAAATATCTGTTGATTAAATGTTAAATATAATTTGTGAAATATAGAAAACTAGGAAATGATTAAAAGCCATCCAAAGTATCACTGTTCTTGAGAAAATACTAGCAATTTATTTGTCTAAGTCTTTATAGAACTTTTGGGTAGTTGTTCTTTTTCATTCCATAATTATGTCAACTCTATATTGTTTGTGATCCATTTGTAACATTTTTGCTTTTTTTGCAACACAATATATTTATTGATTATTTGGGAACTTCACATCATGTACTGGTCACAATCACTTTCCAATCCTCCCAGGTCCACTCCAACGTCCTTGTGACCTATGACCCACCCACCCCCAAAGAAGAAGAAAAAAAAATTTTTTACCAAGTCTAAATTGTGTTGTCCATGTACTCACTGGAACATGCTTAACTATCCAATGGCCATCCCTTTAAAGAAATCTTAGTCCTTCCCCATCTCCACACCTGCGAGAAGCCATCATCTGTGAAGAGCTACACACAAGCATCCTGATCACAAGTTTTAAGAGTTATTTTCAATGGCTTCATGTCTGGATTGTTCCCTTGGTGGGGGTTGTTGTCACAGAAGCCTTTTCTGTCTCTTCTTCAAGGTGAGTCCATAGTCTAACACTGCAAAAGAAGCTCCCTTGCCCTTTACAGTCAGCAGCAGCATGGATCACGGACTTCCACGTGGTTTTAAGCAACAGAATGAACTAGGGTTAACACATGGCCTCTGGTCTTAGCAGGGACCATGGGCCTCAGTATGGTCTGTGGTATCAGTAAAGACCAAAGATATTAACGTGGCCCTTTGCTGTAGCAGGAACCAAAGACACTAACATGGCCCTTGTTATGCAGCATTTTTTTAATTTCAGTTTGCAGAACTTTTCTAGTAACTGATGAAACATTCATACAATCTGAAGAGTCATTAGAGTATTGTCATTTGCTTTATAGAGACTCTCAGATATTGCACTAAGCTATGTACATAAATATGCACAGACATTTGCTTTAAATTTCTTTAAGATTCTTCTAATTTATGATATTATTTTTCCAAAGCACAGATGCACACCCGGCTTGGTTAAATGAAAGTTTATGATCCTGAAGTTATTGAGAATTCAGGGAAAAGAGCATTTTTTAAGTGTGGGAGTGTGTGGAGGGTGTACTGGGAAATTCTGGAAGATCCCATCAATTTGGGGGAAAGCATGCCAGCTCAAAGAGTCAATGAAATAAAGACGCACTGAAGAGGGTAAGCTGGGGCCTAAGTGTGCATCTATGAAACAAGAACTAAGGAGCTACTTTTGCTAAAAATGACTTTGGCTCATATGCTAAGAGCAGGATAAGAGCCTGGCATCGTTGCTTTTATTTTGTCTCTGATCTTTTGTTGAAGGCACAGAGATAAATTATTGGCCTTAACAATTCCTCATGTATTACATTTAATTCAGGAAGAGTAACCTTGCAATACGAACCCTTCTCTGCTAAGCACATATACCTGGAAGTAATTATCAAATAGAGCGGAGCGGTACTCTAGAGCAGACCTAATCATCATGGAGGAATCACATTTGTTTCTTCAGCAGATGGCATATTATTATCCAATTAATAACATATTTGACCACCTCTCAGGGCCTCTCTGCAGGAGCAGGGTTGAGACAAGGAAAGATCAGCGATAGGATTATAACCATATCTTGAGAACCGACTAGGTATGCACATGTTTTGCCCTGTGCTTAAACCCAAACCTCATGGAAATAACTGGAAAAGAGATCTGAGATCACAAGGCCACTTTATCATTCTCTCTCTTTGAGTGAGGCCACGCTAACTCTATCTCTGCTTTTCGTGATTATTTATCTCAAATAAAGTTATTGGGGTAGTGAAACAAGAACTGTTGAACAAGCTTGTTATCATAAAGCCTCCGTAAAGTTCACTGTTTTGATTCTCACCAAAACTATGGAATGCATGTTCATGCATCACAAAACTGTAAAACTCCATGGATCCCTGTTTTTATTTAACTCCAGAGAAGCCAGGAGGGGACAATCTCAAGAGTAAAATATAAGAAAAGAATGTTTTACAATTTTATCCTCCTGGTGTTTCAACTTTAATTGTAATGCATTAGGTGGATTTGGAGACATGTTTAAATATAACTCACAAATAAGTTGGAAAGTTTCTTCCTAACTGCTTTTCTGCAAATAATTCATAGACTATAACCTGCATAATTTTTTCTAATTTCAAGGTCAATCTCACTCTGCCCAAATATTCTTAGATGTGTGGTATTCTACAAGAGAATGGTCAGCTTCACAGAAGCAACACTCTCAGAGAAACTCCTTTTCCATCTCCTGATGGCAAACAATTGAAAATAGTTCCACAGATTGAAATAAGGTTGTGTGTCCAACTACCTGCCCTTTGCTGGGATCCTGTCTGGCTTGAGCTTGGGCAGGTTGTACACATGCTATCACAACTTTTTTGACTTCAAGTGTGCATCTGACATGCTGTATACAGATGATGTTTTCTTATAGTCATCAGTACCCCAAACTTTTGTGAGCTTGTTTATTTTGAAATATTTTATGTGTTTACATTTTAATCATACTCTTCCACTGGAACTAGAGTGAAATTGATTCAACACTGAGAACTGAACCGTGGCTCTAGCTCCAGCTCTGCCAATTTCCTCCTTCGTGATTTGGACAAAAGGGCCATACAACGTTTTCCTGGGGGCTTAGCCACTGCATTCACAAAAAAAAAATCATACTTTGTTTCCTAAGAGTCTTTCATTCCTAGCAGCATATATTATGGCAGCTTAATGTCTCAATGAAAAAAGAGGACACATCTTTGTGGAAGGTTTCACAAGACTGATTGGCTGATTAAAAATTGTGGAGAGTCCCAAATATATCTGGGCACAGGGGTCTTTTCTGAGACCGATTCTCCACCCAAGGACCATGCATGGAGATAACCTAGAACCGCTGCTCAGATGTAGCACATGGCAGCTCAATATCCAAATCTGTACCTTAGCAAGGGGAAAAGGGATTGTCTCTGACAAGATGAACTCAGTGGCTGGCTCTTCCACCCAATCCCCCAAGGGAGGAGCAATCTTGTTAGGCCATAGAGGAGGCCAGTCCTGAAGAAACCCAATAAGCTAGGGTCAGATGGAAGGGAAGGGGGACCTTCCCTATCAGTGGACTTAGAGGGGCAAGAAGGAGAGGAGGGAGGGAGGGTGGGATTCAGAGGGTATGAAGGAGGGGGGCTACAGCTGGGATACAAAGTAAATAAACTATAACTAATATAAAAAATAAAAAGTTAATAAAAAAAGAAATTGTGGTGAGTCACAAGGTTTCAGGTCCAGAGCCAAATAATACTGAGCTATGTTTAGTCTGCTTAATAGCCATTGCTTGCCCATCTCTACACCTAGCTTAACATCCTTTTGTCTAACAGTTAAAAACTTTGAAATATATTAATAGAACACTTGCTTCCATAAACTCCAAAGATAAGAATTTCAATAGCCAACACTGAAAACTTCCAAAAAAGTTTTCTCTCTTTATAGTTATTCAGCTACCTAGGTTTTCCACTAAAGTATTTGGAAAATGTCTTGATTTTTGTCTTTCCCTGGTTCTATAACTAGGAATATTTCAAGAAATCACTTCCACTTTGGAACATGTTATTCAGGACTGGGTCATCATCTCTCACATTTGATTCAGAATCAATTATTCTTTATTCCCTTTGAAATGAAAGCTATATTTTGCATTGATCACATGAAATTAAGTAACACAATTAAGCAACACAATTTTGTTAAGCTTTGACTTTATCTTTGCAGTTAGACAATCATCACTACTACAAAGAGTTAATTTAAAATATTATACTACTATTCAAGATATTGAAGCACATCAATTAACATTCAGTTAACATTAAGCACATCAATTGACATTCAAACAAGTGAAAGTTGAACTTGTAACTGGAGGAGGAAAAAAGCCAGCATCCTAGGATAGCCTCAGTTAAGTTCTCCTATTTGTGTAAATGTGTAGTGATTGTTAGAAATTACTTTGCCTCAAAATCTGCCCTTCTCATTTTAATAATTTTATCTTTTTATTCAACTGTAATACTATTCCACCTACGAATCAGTGAATCTAATGAATGGATCAAATGGATGCCATTCGTCCTATTTAAAATTATTATTGTTTGCATGACTTTTCTAAAGCTGTAGTAAAACACCACCACGAAGGCAACTTATAAAATAAAGCTTTTTTTTTTAATTTTTATTTTTATCAGTTACATTTTATTAATTCTGTATCCCAGCCGTGCCCCGAACCCTCGTTCCCTCCCAGTCCCTCCCTCCCTCCCTCATCACCACTGTGCCCCTTTCTAAGTCCACTGATAGGGGGGACCTCCCCCCATTCATCTGATCCTGTTTTATCAGGTATCTTCATTGAGTTCCTGTTAGAAATAGTCCTTGTTCCCCTCACTTTGGGAAACCAATTGGTTACTGAGCTACCACAGGCTACATCTGAGCGGAAATTCTAGGTTATATCCATACATGGTCCTTGGTTGAATGTCAGTTTCAGAAAAGACCCTGTGCCCAGATATATTTGGTCTTTGTGGAGCTCCTATCCTTTCCCCATCAGACTAACTCCCCTTCTTTCTTATGATTCCCTGTACTCTGCCAAAGGTTTGGTCATGAGTCTTTGCTTTGAAAACACTGTGGAATACTACTCAGCAATCAAAAAGGAGGAAATCATGAAATTTGCAGGCAAATGGTGGGATTTAGAAAACATCATTCTGAGCGAAATATCCCAGAAGGAGAAAGACAAACACGGTATATACTCACTTATATAGACCTATAAGATATGATAAACATAATGAAATCTATACACCTAAAAAAGATAATCAAGAGAGCAGACATGGGGTAAGAGGATCAATCCTCATTTAGAAAGACAGATGGGACGTGCATTGAACGCATGACAGGGGTCTACTGAGCGCATCTAAAATAAAGCTTTTAATTTGGAGCTTATAGTTCTAGAATGATAGCATCCATGACCATTGCAGCAAGAAACACGGCACTTTACAGGTGTGAATAGTACTGAGGCAGTTGTCAAGACACTGATCTTGAGACACAACCACAGGACAGAGAGGGATGGAGAGAGAAAGAGAGAGAGAGAGAGAGAAATCTTTGCAAGCCCCAAAGTCTGTCCCCTGTGACACACCTCCTTCAAAATGACCATGTGTTCATCCTTCCAAATCAGTTCTGCCAGATAGAAATAAAATATTCAAAAATGTTGGCCTATGGGGGTTGTTTTTATTCAAACCACCACATAATTTTCCTTTTTAAAAATTATTTATTATTTGTTACAATTTATTCACTTTGTATCATGGCTGTACCCCTCTCTCTCATCTACTCCCCGTCCCACACTTCTTCTCCCTTTGCCTGCATCATGTCCCGCCCCTCGTCCTCCTCCACTACCATCAGACCCTAGCCTATCAGATGTCATCAGGACAGGCTGCATCCTCTTCCTCTGTGGCCTTGGCAAGGCTGTCCCCCTCCAGGTGGAGGTGGTCTACAACATTTACTAATAAGTGTGCTTAGGAATAAGAGAAAACAAAGTGCCACGTGCATGCATGCATATGTAGTCATGTCAAGACACAACTTATACAGCAGAGTAGAAGCTGGCACCTGACATTTACAATTCTTCTCTCTACCCAAATGAAACATAGGACAATGTACACAAGAAGAAATACTTTCATTATAATTGTGGTCACTACCTTATAAATTTGTTATCAAATAAGTACAGGTTAATCAATTTGAAGTGATAAGTACCAATTAGCTTTCCTAGTAACTTGTATAGCATCCTAGGGAATTGAGATATTACATCTAAGGGATTTAAGATAAATGCACAATTAGTAAAGATGGATGTTTGTATCCATGTTCAAATAAAATGCAAAGATATCTCTTTGCCTTACAGTTTATTCTATTCATATTTTATTACCATATCAAAACAGTTTAGTTCCTAACAAAGATAGAAGAAGTTCCCTCAAAGAGTATTCAGAAAATCTATGCCTATTCTACATCATATCTTTTAATTAAAACTTAAGGACTAGTTATAAATGTAGGTTATGCCAAGTTGGAAATCAATCTGGCGCTTTCTCATACAATTAGGAATGGTGTTACCTCAAGATCCCGCCAAACCACTCCTAGGCATATATCCAAAATATGTTCAACTATACAATAGGACATTTGCTCAAACATGTTCATAGCAGCTTTATTTGTAATAGCCAGAATCTGGAAACAACCCAAATGTCCCTCAACTCAGGAATGGATACAGAAATTGTGATACATTTACAAAATGGAATACTACTCAGTAATTAAGAACAAGGAAATCATAATATTTGCAGGCAAATGGTGGAAATTAGAAAAGATCATCCTGAATGAGGTATTCCAGAAGTAGAAAGTCACACATGGTATATACTCGTTTATACGTGGATATTAAACATATAATACAGGTTAAACATACTAAATCCTATACTCCTAAAGAAGTTAAGCAAGAAGGACAATCCTGGGTAAGATGAACAATCATCATCACACAGAAAGGCAAACAGGACAGACATTGGAAGAACAAGAAAACAGAGAACAGAACAGAAGCCTACCACAGAGGGCCTCTGAAAAGACTCTACCCAACAGGGTATCAAAGCAGATGCTGAGGCCCATAAACAAACCTTGGGCAAGTGCAGAGAATCTTATGAAAGAAGGTGGAGATGAAAGACCTGGAGGGGACAGTAGCTCCACAAGGAGAGCAACAGAACCAAAAATCTGGGCACAAGGGTCTTCTCTGAGACGGATACACTAACCAAAGACCACATGCATGGAGATTACCTAGAACCCTTGTACAGATGTCCATGGCAGATCAATCTCCAAGTGGGTTCCCTAGTAATGGGAATAGGAACTGTCTCTGACATGAACTCAGTGGCTGGCTCTTTGATCACCTCCCCCTAAGGGGGAGCAACCTGACAAGGCTACAGAAGAAGACAATGCAACCTGTCCTGATGAGACCTGATAGGCTAGGGTCAGATGGAAGGGAAGGAGGACCTTTCTTCTTAGTGAACTTGGGGAGGGGCAGGGGAGGAGATGAGAGAGGAAAGGTAGGATCGGGAGGGTATGAGGGAGGGAGGCTACTGCTTGGATACAAGGTGATAAACTGTAATAGATAGATAGATAGATAGATAGATAGATAGATAGATAGATAGATAGATAGATAGATACATACATACATACATACATACATACATAGATAATGAAGGTAATAAAGGTAGAGCAGTTGTTGAAAAAGTGGTTTTATCCTGCAAAGTTTATATGTAGGAGTGGGTGTTGTTGTCTGTCCTGCATTGGAAGGTGGTCATCTGTCATATCACATTTTGAATGGCTTGAATCCAGATGCACAATTTTAGCAAAGATGTGGACATCTTGTGTGCACTGAGTGGCTGAAAACAAATTCTCAGTCCTAGATTATTTTTCTTGACAACAGGCCATTGAAAAGGGTTCCTCTTTCTCTGATGAGGATCATGTCACATTCTCTCTTCACTACCACAGAACCTCAGGCTGCAATTTAAGATGACAGGGCTTGTGAGGGCAGTTTACTGATACAAATAATGAGAACACATTCTTATGCTGCCATAACATTATAAGTGTTGAAGGAGTCATGGAGACTGGCCATCAAAAGGATGTAGTATGCTGTCTAAAGGAATAGCTCTTTCATTTTCTTCTAGAAAGCAGAATCTGTCTGGTACAAACTCTGTGGGGAAAGGCTAGGTCTATTTTTTGGTAAACTTTTTGGTAAATTTCAATGTTATGCAAATAAAATTTTCCATTGAAGTATTTTTAAGTAAAATAGTTAACATGCTTACTCATTTAAATTTATGGATATAATTATCTAACTTTCTACTATACTGAGGTGACCACAATAGTCAATATCTAACTTCAGGAATTTTGACACTTTGTTTCACAGTTTTACCAGTATCATTCCAGGTAGCACATTCTGAAAAACAATTCTCTCTCTCTCTCTCTTTCTCACTCTCTGCCTCTCTCTCTCTCTGTGTCTGTCTCTCTTTCTCTCTCTCTTTTTATCCCTCTCAGTGGGGGTATGCATGCATGCACGAGCATGTTTGTGCGTGATTCTTATTACTATTCTTTGTGCATTCAGTCACACTTATATCCTTTTTGTTATTACACTGAAAAGCTTTTCAACCATTTATAGCAAATAGAATAGGCTTTATACTTCATCAGTTTCTTACATCTGCCTCTATAACCATCAAAACAAATGGTCTTCATCACTGTGGCCAGCAAGCACATGCCCTCCTAGGACTATCCCCTTTGGCCTTGCCTGCATCCTTATTTGGCTAAGAGTCAAGGAAGGACATGTTTTAGAGGGGACTATCTCTGGACATTTATCAGAAGAATGAAGATAGGTTTTGAATTCAGATAAATGAAATATTTTTACAAAAATATAAAATAAATTTTCAACTGAAGTTAGTAAGCATCCCCAAATGTTCAATGACATGAGCCAATTAAAACTAGCATGCTTACTCTGGCCAAACTTAAGAGATGTTTTTGACATAAAATCCAGTGACAGAGGTATTTTTCTTTTGAAGTAAATAGATCATACATGCTTTAAAAATGATTGATAGCCACTCTGGGAATGACAGACATCTCTACTCTGCCTGTTTTTTTTTTTTTTTTTTTTTTTTTTTTTCCTAAAGTTTATGTAGTCTGTCACTAAATGACGTTTTCAAGGGTCTCCTAACAATCACTGTAGATTAGAAAGCATAAGTAGTTATTCCCGTGGTGACTGAAATGCTGTTTTCTTTTTCTTTCTTCTACCTGATGTAATCATCATTCTCCTTTAAAAAGAGAAAATTATATTGACTAGCCAGGATTTGTTGAGCTTTAGAATTAAAACAAGCAATCAAAACAACAACAAGTAGTAGAGAAAAAATCTACCTCTTGACTTCAGAGCTCAGTGCCTAGGCTAGTATGGAAATATGAAAGCAAAGATAGTTGAAAGGTCCTAAAAGGGGGTAGGCTGCAATAACTCCTCAGGGAATCCCTGGATGACATCACCCACAATTCTTTTTCACTTCAAATGTCTATCTTTTATTAAAAAAAAATTGGCCTGAAATTCTCTCTCTTTGTGAGGTTTAGGTATCAAGGTGACTGTGGCTTCATGGGATGAGTTTGGTAATGTTCCTTCTGTTTCTGTTTTGTGGAATAGTTTGAAGAGTATTGGTGTTAGCTCTTCTTTGACTGTCTGTTAGAATTCTGCTCTGAAACCTGAGGGTTTTTTTGTTGTTGTTGTGTGTGTTTTTTTTTTTTTTTTTGAATGGGAGACTTTTGATGACAGTCTCTATTTCTTTAGAGGATACATACAGGAATGCTTAATTTACTTACCTGATCTTGATTCAGCTTTGGTAAGTAGAATCAATTAAACTATACCACTCCTATGCATATACCCAAAAGATGCACCACCGTTCAATAAGGACATTTGATCAACTATGTTCAGAGCAGCTTTATTTGTTATAGCCAAAATTTGGAAACAACCTAGATGTCTCTTAATGGAGGAATGGATACAGAAATTGTGGTACATATATACAATGGAATACTACTCAGCAATCAAAAACAAGGAAATCATGAAATTTGCAGGCAAATGGATGGAATTAGAAGAGATCATCCTGAGTGAGATAACCCAGAAACAGAAAGATAGGTATGGTGTATATTCAGTAATAAGCAGATATTAACTGTATAATATAGGATAGCCATCTACAGACCTAAAGAAGCTAAACACTAAGGAGGACTCTAGGGAGGATCCTTAAATCTCATTCAGCATTGCAAACAGAATAGACACCTGAAGCAGCAGAAGAGAGGAAACAAGATGGGAGTCACTATAGAGGGTCCTCTGAAAGAATTCACTCAACAAGTGGTCAAAGCAAATGCTGAGACTCAGGGCCAAAATTTGGGTTGAGTGCAGGGAATCTTATGGAAGAGGGGGGGTGGGATTAGAGAGACATGGAGGGGACAGGAGCCCCACAAGGAAACCATCTGAGTCCAGGACATCCTGCAGAATGATGTACAAACTAAGGACCATGAATGGAGAGGACCTAGACCCCTGCTCAGATGTGGCCGATTGGCAACTCAGTCTCCATGTGGATCTCTAAGTGAGGGGATTAAGGGCTGCCAATATCATGAACTCAGTTGGCTGCTCTCTTTTCACTCACACCTGGTGATGCATACTTGCCTGGCCATGGAGGAAGAGGATCCAAGCAGTCCTGATGAGACTTAACAAGCTATGGGCAGATGTCAATAATGAAGAACCCCCCCCTTTCAATGGGCTAGAGGAAGGAGATGAGGGGAAGAGGGAGGGATGTGGGACTGGGGGAGTTGAGGGGGGCTTCAATTGGGATATATAATGAGTAAATTGTGAAGAAAACACTGAATAAAAACACATTGTTTTTAGTGAGAAACGGCATTGTGGGATGGACAGGTAGTAACAAAGTGTTTACTGGAAAAGAGTATTTGGGCAGGATCTCATAAAGCCTGTTCTGGCCACAAATTCTTTTTTTATAGCTAAGAGTGGCCTTGAACTCTTAAATCTTTTAAACTTCCCAAGTGCTCGGATTGCAGTAATTAATAAAAATAAAAATAATTAAACAAAAAAGGAAAAAAATGGCAAAATAACATCAGACCATTCTTAAATTTGTTATAATTTGAAATATTAGTGCATAGACATGATATTAAATCATGGAGAGATTTCTTTTATTTCACATCTTTAGGACTTATCAAGGTAGGTGATATATCCAGTACAAGCCCTGTGACTGAATTTGTTATGAAATCACTTACTGAATGCTCACATGTGCATACACACACACACACACACACACACACACACACACACACACACACGCTTACTTCGGTGATTAAAGTCACTTAGGTGAATTACTGCACATTTCCTTTGCTGAGGTAAGCTGACTGGGCCGACTGGTAGCAGTACGAGTGATCTGGAGCTAAGAGGAATATGATACAAAAAAAGGACTCTGGAAGAACAATCGAGAAGTACATAAAGTTAAGATGCAGCTGAGAAATGGAAGAGAAAGCAAAAAACATATCAGAAGATTTTTGACATTTCTTTGGTGCAAGTTTATACATATGTGGAAAATACCCCGGTTTCATTTGATTTTGAGGAATAAAATGTAAATACAATTCTATGTAAATTACAGTCATGTAATTTGACCATTTTACTCATGACTACCTAGGGCTTCCTATTTTTGTACAGATTTGCACTGTGTACAATTTAAAGGACACATTTTGTGAGTTGTAAAATAAAGTATACAACAGATAAAAATTGCTACTGCACTAATAATTTTATGTAAATAAGTTTTCTACATGTATGCATAGAATTATAATAGATAAAGTTATGCACACATAAAACTATATTACATAATTAATTTGTACTTTTCCATTCAGATAAATTTACATGATACTGTGAAAACCTTAAACAGACATCTTGACAACTTGTCAAGATGTATATATAGACAATTTGTATATATCCTTTGTATATAATATATATATATATATATACACACATATATATAATTTGTGTAATTATCACTCAGGTTAAAATAGTTTATGATAAACTTTTGATTTTTATTCATTGTCCACAAAATTGGAGTTACTGGCAATTGTGAGTTGTCATGTGGGTGATGGGAACTGAACCCGGGTCCTCTGAAAGGGCAGCCAGTACCCTTAACTGCTTAGCCATCTCACAAGCTCCTATTCTTTCTCATTGTTTGGAGGGAAACTTTGTTCTTATTTTCCTTTCTATATTTTTCTATAACAACAAAATTAGAAAATGCACTATTTTTTTGTCCTTCTTTCCTTAACAACATACAGTGCAATACTGGGAACAACTTTATATTCCACATAAGGTCACTTACTTAAAGATCCTCACAGTGGTTGTTATAAAAATCCCTATGTTGGAATTTTATGGCTTGGACCAGGATCCTCTGTGAATCCAGCTGTGATCTGACAAGGCATCTTTTTATGCCTAAGGTTCTTCTTCTCTAAACTAATGAGATAATTATCCCCAACATATATATTGTATAAAAAAATGGAAAATCAAATCAAAGGAGAAAACTCTTACAATGACACATTTTAAATTGCAAGGAACAGTAACAAAAGAGATATTCCTCTATTTATCAAGAACTTAGAACTTTTTGAAATATTCTGTTATGTTCTCCAGAAAATTAGTGATTTTTTTAAATAAAAAAAAATCACATTTCATTTACCTCCACTTACTTTTAT
Source organism: Rhombomys opimus (assembly GCA_010120015.1). Lineage (NCBI taxonomy): Eukaryota > Metazoa > Chordata > Mammalia > Rodentia > Muridae > Rhombomys > Rhombomys opimus. Next base: position 314,863 of record REGO01000210.1, read on the forward strand.
CCTCCTAACATGTGCCTTTATACTAAATTCATTCCCCTTTGGGTATTGAGGGAATTTCTGAGGGTACTGGTTTCTGCTACAACAGCGTTTTTCTGTGCTGGGCTGAAATGACATTTTTCTGCATTGAAAAGACCACTATTTTCAAGCCTCTTTCAGAAGTAGAAAGAATGGTTCTGTTGCTCTCCTTGTGGAGTTCCTGTCCTCTTCAGATCTTACTGTTTCCCACTTCTTTCATAAGATTCCCTGCACTCTGCCCAAAGGTTGCTCATAAGTCTCAGCATCTGCATTGATGTCTGCAGGCAGAGCCTATCAGAGGTCCTCTGTGTCAGGATCCTGACTTGTTCCCTCTTTTCTCCTTTTCTGATGCCCATCCTCTTTGCCCTTCTGGATAGGGATTGAGCCTTTTAGCAAGAGTCCTCCCTTTTGATTAGTTTCTTTAGGTGTACAGATTTTAGTAGGTTTATCCTATATTATATGTCTATATGGGTGAGTATATACTGTGTGAGTCTTTCTGCTTCAGGGATAGCTCACTCAGGATGATCACAGAGGTCTTTCCTGAGACTGATGCTCCAACCAAGGACCATGCATGGAGATAACCTAAGACCTCTGCATAGATGTAGTCCATGGTGGTTCAGTGTCCAAGTGGGTTCCATTGTAATAGGAACAGGGACTGTCTCTGACATGAACTGATTGGTCTGCTCTTTAATTACCTCCCCCTGAGGGGGAAGCAGCATTACCAGACCACAGAAGAAGATGATGCAGCCACTCTTGATGAGACCTAATTGACTAGGATCAGAAGGAAGGAAAAGACCTCCCCTATCAGTGGATTTGGGGAGAGGCATGCATGCAGAGGGTGGAGGAAGGGAGGGATTGGGACCAGAGGAGGAAGGGAACCACAGGGGGGATACAAAGTGAATAAACCGTAATTAAAAAAGAATTAAAAAAAAAGAAGTAGAAAGAATGAGTGGATATCTCACAATATATGTATAAGCATCCTATGTCATGCAAAGTTGATTTCAAACATTGCTCTGTCATAAACCCCCCCCCATACACACAAAATTCCTTAATATAGATCCCTATAAAGGGATATTACATAAACCTCTGAGGCAATTTAGCTTGACCCTCATGGTCTCATTTATGCCCATGATCTCTTGGAAATAGTGTTTATTTCCAAAAATATTTCTGTTTTTACTTCTCTTCTTTATGTTATTATCTGTTAAAATCTGAAAGGTAATCTATCCTGATTTTAGTGTGTTTTTTAACGTCTCCTAACTATGGAAAATTAGAATTTATACTCTGAAAAAAACTAGAATCAAGGCATTAATCACAGTGAACGTATTTTCCTATTGTTTCCTTAGAGAAAATATGAACAGGAATATGAGAATATGTCATTTCTGAGATTCAACTTGCTTCCGGTAGAGAAGCTCTATTTTCAAGGTTTGAGATGAATAAATATAAGCTAGGTTTTCATCTTTCATGCTTCAAAGAAAACACTTCTCTATGAATATTATTTCACTGAGTAAAGCAGACATCCTGAGCCATTTGAAACATATTATTTGAAAGGAGCTGTCATAAACACCACATTCCACAGAAAGGAAATCCTCCACACTGAAGCATCATGTGACTTAATTCTTGTGTTTAAACTGTCACTGTCTGTATTGAGTTGATCAGGATAGTAAAATTCTCCTGGGTTTACTTTTCTCCCATCATGACAGTTAAGATGTTTTCTATCCAAGAACTACAGCACCAACTAAAATATAGTCAAACATGACTGCATTATATTTTGTCTCCTATAAGAAATCTGAAGGATGTGACCTTAGAGCTGAATCATTGCCTGTGTTTATCTTTATCAAGGGCCCTGACTCTTGAGTGTCTTGGCTCTTCATTCATCTTTGCTGTCAATATCAAAGTCTGTGGCCATTAGATAGACAGAACAGCCTTTATATAAAAGTCTTATAGAAAAGCAGAGGAGAATGGATTGTATTCCCATATTAGGGAGCTTCTTTCTTCATTAAAGAGAGTCATTCTTGGAATTCCAAAGACGAGAATGAATTCCAATGCTAACAAATCCTCAAGGCAGTCTGAGAAACAATCTGCCATTTTCAAACATGCTGCAAAAGCAACTCTTCAGGCAAGAACAGGAAAAGAAAGTACTAACTACAAGTGGCAAATATATCTATGAATTAATTCCATCTTTCCATCCCATAGTGGAATCCTAGCCAGAATTCATACTAAATAATTTATTCAAGTATGCAGAGTAGAATGAATATTTCACAGTGTGCACCTACCATTTGAGACTCTGAATAGTAAAATTCAAAATTGTGCTCTAAAAATCAACTTGTGTCTATAAGTGTCTTTTTTTTAATTTTAAATGATAAGGTTTGAGAATGTTTTGTGATAAGTTAAAGATACAGCAGCAATGGTTCTGATGATAACTGTCTTGGGCATGAGCTCATCAAAATAGTCTACAATGTCAGACATCTAGCTGGTCCTAACAGTCTACTGTCTTGTATATGAGTTTATCAATCTGTGTGTTACCTGTTGACACTAAAGACATTTGTACTTGGGACTAACTATAATAATATGCTAACTATTTTGTAATTATTTGTTAATTTTTGTGAAAGAACTGTTTTCTCATTACTCTCAATCCTCTCATCAGTAAAATGATATGAGTTATATGACTTTCTGAATATTATCAAAATATTATCAAAAATATTGGAAATTAGAAAATGCAAACTCCTTTAGGAGTTTCTTAGAAGCTGTGATGACCATAGCATGTATACATAGTTTATTTCATACAGAGCATCAAGCTCCATACAATTTATTCTGCACATTTCTTATGCATAGTTCAAAACTCATTTCATATTTTGCAATTGACTTTTAATGAACTTAGAGAATTTAATATCTACTAAAATCTGATCATGATGAAATACATGTTCATTGGTAGCCAAGATTTATACCTTGATTTTGTTTCTTATCTCTATGCCTAGATGTTAACTTTTTTCTGAGTCCTAATATTAGCTTTTTTCTTCAAATGAAGCAGTCTTTTCTTCCAATGTAACTTCTGGAAATGGTACCTAATCTTAATTATTCCATCATGTTTTCCTTCTAATAAATAATTGCTTATAAGACGAAACACAGGAAATCTAGGTGTATGTAAGCCTCTAACCTTGTTTCTAAGGAGCATCATTCACCCTCACATAGTTAGCATGCTCCTCCCAAGTTCCTCTGTCATCTCCCCACGGATACAGTACTGAAATAATTTTCCATCTAAGGGAACTATTTTGCTTTCCAACAGCTAAGTGATACAAACAGCAGGTAGGAAGATAACAGAGAATAAACACCTGGAGGAGAGATGCTCTCTCGGAGAATGACCAAGCTGATTCTTGAGTGCTTGCACAGCACAGGAGAATGACTTCAGGTAGATCTCAGTCTCCATGGAGGAGAATACCACATGTCAAACCACATGAAAAAATAGGCTAGTTAGTCATAGCTTTTTTCTCCAAAGTATAAGGAAGCTTATTTAAGGGAAAAAAATGCCATGAAAAAAGAAATATATCAAAAGAGATTTGTAAGGATAATAAGGTGATGCCTAGTGAAAAGTATTGACTCTCAAGGTGAAAGGCTGATTAGTAAATGATAGATTTCAAGAGCCTCATTCCTTTCCTCCTTCACCCCCAACTCTTCTAACATTCAGTAAGTTTCTACAGATGGGTCTTCTATTCTTACTTTCTAATGCTACGAAGACAACTAATAATTCACCTGACAGAGCACATGCTGGCCCGACCATTTATGCTGATTAGCTGTACTTGAACCCATGGAGAACTCTTAGAGAGTCTATCAAGGCAGACATCCTCTACTGACTCCACATTTATCTACAGTGTTCCATAGACACACAGACATCCACATGAACATGCACATAAGCACACACACTCATGCTCATGAGGGCATGAATAAGGAAGATAAAGAGGGAGAGAGGGAGGGGGGGGCAAGGGAGGTATTGTAAATACTAAATCACTAAACACATTTAAAGTCAAGTACTTGATATTTAAATATATTCGGCCTGCTTTTCTTATTTTACCTTTAAAAGAAATATCTTCAATAGCAGCTCATATCTTTTATAAAAGATAAAACAAATTTATAGATTTTGTTGATTTTTTTTTTGCTATGTGACTTATATATGTCTCTTCCCCCCTCATAAAGATATGGCTAAAAGAAAATAATTCTAGTTAAATGCCACCTTATATTTGTATACACTTATTGAAAAAGAATAGTATTCATGGGGTTAGATGTTAGAATATTATAGATTTTAGACAAAAAAAAAGTGTACATGAGCAATTAATAAGTAGCAATCCTACACTGAGTATGTTCAAAACTTTTGTTCAGAGGAAAGTCATTGTAAATTTGTGATTCAGGGCTGTACTCTGGTTCTCAATGAAACATATAGAACATGAGCAGTTAGTGTACGTACATAAAAGTGTACTTTGAAGCATCCTTGATGAGGTGATCAGTGCTTCTGCAGCCTGCAACATCATGAGAGTAGGAAGTGATGCTGTTTGCAGCAGAAGGCAGGGGAGCATATGGCCTTACCAGGCAGAGGGACACAAAATTAAGCGCTTGACTAAAGGAAAGCTCTCATCTGTGTCTGAATAAATCTCAAAAGATGAAAGACCAAGAATGATGATAGGGACAGAGGAGGAAGTCAGAGTCTGATTGCCATGGAAGATTTGGTATGGTGAGGTTTTGCTTCCTTCCATCACTGTAACACAATACCTAATAGAAACAAAGGGAAGAGGGGAAACCATTTTGGCTAATGGTTGTGGATAGGTTTCAACATGTCACACTAGGAAAAGCACGGCAGACAAGCTTAGCCCAGGGTGGCAAAAGTTTTTCTGGTAGCTACTCATGAACATGAGTAGGAAGCACAGAATGCAGGCTGCAGACTTGACCAGCCATCCACTCCCTCACCCCTTCCGGAAGCTCCAAATTAATACAGCTATCTGCGGTCCAAAACTCAATACATTGCCTACAGGGAACATTTCAGATCCAAACTACAACTAGTGCCAAGATCACATCGCAAGACCTGGCCTACAGAATCCTGCATGGACAGAGCAGGCAACATGTAGGCAGTGTATAGAACTAACTCACTGCCCGACTGATGCAACAGTTGGAAAGATGACTACTTACTAAGTTTTCCCCTTTGCCACTCTGAAATCTTACAGTTATGCTTTCCTAAATTCAGCAACTAGACACAAAAGAATTTGGTATGAAACAGACAAACAGCAGGAGTAACAAAACATCTTTCAAGAGATGAGAGCACTAAATCCTCTGAACAAATCATCTCTTTCCAAGTCATGACAAATTGAAGCAAAGCATAGTTGTAGAGGCTCTCTGTATAATTCAGTCACATAGATGTAATGGAATAGCTGAACTGAAATGTCCAGACCCCGGTGCAGGGATAGGTTTCCCAGAATAATGGTCACAATGCAGAGGGAGGTAATATGAAGGGTGAAGCTGAGATCTGAAATGAAAATGGATGTCAATGCTTATTGAGAGTCTTGTGAAAATCATTGCTACAGAGGAAAAATTGCATGAGACTGTTTTCAGGTCACAGGTTTTCCTCACCTAGAAGACATGTCTGGATACTGAGAAATTGAAAGCCTCCATCACCAACTTCCATTTGGGTCTTAAGGATTGATTCCTACCTTCTCCCTTACCTTCTGTGGTGTGTGGACTCTGCAGGCCCTTTGGTTTCTGTAGCATTGCCCTTTCAGCAGGGACTGTAGATGTGTTGGGTTTTAGCTCTTTACCTTCTCAACATCATGAACTTAAACAAGTAGTTCAACTTCTGTTTTCCTTTGTTCCCCGGTGATTGTACAACAGAACCTCCCTCACAGTACTGTTAGAAATGCTAAAGCTTTTATACTTGGAGGATTCTTGAAGAGTTTCAGACAGGTCGTAAACCAATAGCACAGTTGTCTGTCATGAATTTACCCAGGATTCAAAAAACTAGAGAGTAAGTTGAAAGGCGCCTGCAGTCTCTCATGTGTCTTTGACAGGAATAACTGAGCAAAGAGAGAGTATCACTTTTCTCAAAATATTAGAAGTTTTGAACACAATATTTGCCCTAAATCTAATTGAAAAGATACCCTTTAGCTACTCAAGCCTTAGCTTATGCTCTGGTCATCTAGACAATCAGACAAACAAATAATAAATAATGAATCAAAACAAACAAACAAAACTATATAAAATTGGACCTATTACAAACTTGTTCTTTATAAGAAATCCAAGTTGATAAAATACATATAGTTTACATTCATTAATATAAAATGGGTATCTTATTATTAATATTGTTTCTTCTATTAACTTTTGTACCAGCAACGTTGTTCATAGTTCAAGTTGTTCATAATTCCAAGTAGGAGACCCTCTCATGTCATTATGGCTCTGGAGGACACAAATGAGTCTAGGCCACAAGTCTGCCCTCTATAAATGTTAGTTTTTTCAGTGTGTTTGGTGCATTGACGGTTTTCTTATAGGTTTGGCTTACACAGGAGAGTCCCTCCTGCTACAAGTAGATCAATCAATTTTCATCATCCTTAAAACTAATCACACAGTTGCCATGCTATGGATACAACTCTCTGAAACAATTTTTACCATCCTTATAGCATCAGCAACCTGGGCACACATTAGAGACACACTTGAGTGGATGTTGGCAGGAAAGAGGAATTGCAAATTGTATGTCTTGTAATATAATGCTGGCTGAAGATCAAGGTTATTTTGAATCTGCTTTTCTTTTTTTTTTTTTTTTTGTTTATTTCTTTTTTACTATTTATTTTTTGAGTTCTCTTGAAAAGGTCAAAATGTTATGGTGACACTTCCGTACTCACAGTTAAAGCAAGCTGATGTTGTGTGGGAGTAAAAGCCCTCTTTGTCATTGAGCCCGCTTTGATTAAAACGTGATCCTCACATGTTAAATCCTTCCTTTGCTCCTAAAGACAGGATAGTGACTTTTTTTTTTTAAAAGATGGAATTTTGAAAACTAAAGGACAGGCCAGAATTGATTTAAAGGTATGAAATGAACATTCCTAGAGATAAAACAGAAGGCAAGACATAAGAGGAATTTTTATAAGAACTGAACCTTTACCAAGAACTAAACCTTTACTAAGAGTGTGTGCAGGGAAATGTAAGGAGCATTGCATGGATTGTCTGTGGTTTCTCTCCAGCCTCTTGCATGTTTCTCTGTGAGCTTCACAGGGCTGAATCTTACTGTGTGGCTCTTGCTGGACTTAAATTTGAGAACTTTCTGTTTCAAATTATAAATAGGACCACTCCATGTCAAACTCTCTTTGTGGATACTTCCACTGATGAGTAAAAATTTTGGGTCACTTTTGTTGAATTTATTTTTCTTCAGTACCATGCAGAGACAGACAAGACTTCAAAATGAGGCCTTCACTACTCTAAGTTCTGACTTTCACATCTGTGTTACTTTGTTCCAGATTTACAAGGATTTATACTTTGTTCTAGATTTATATTTTTGTTAGTTATTACCATTATCCTGGTTAAATACATCTTTGCCAAAATCATTCATTACATACATGAAAAGACATATGCAATAATGTTCTTTCAATTTTATGTTTTATTTATCTTTTATTTTTTTTAAAGCAGGTGCTATAGTCACAATTACTAGCAGAGGAGTAATTAAATAAAAGTAAAGTGTCTGTCAATGTCACTGAATTGCTGGATAAACCATGCCCAATAGGCATTAGCTCAGTGCTTAGAAGAGTGACAACCAGCATAAAAACAGAAACAATGCCTCTATGTCCTGTTCTTGTCAATGATATCTGCAGAATTCACGATTCCAAATTTAAGGAAACTGCTTATATCCATGGCTCAGACACTAGCCAAGAAGAGTAAACAAACTTTTTTTTTAAACTTTTATTAATTACTGTTTATTTACTTTGTATCCCCACATAAACCCCTCCCTCCTCTCCTCCTAATCCCACCCTCCCTCTCTCTTCTTCATGCATGCCCCTCCCCAAGTCCACTGATAGGGGAGGTCCCCCTCTCCTTCCTTCTGGTCCTACTCAATCAGATCTCATCAGAGGCTGCATTGTCATCTTCTGTGTTCTGGTAAGGCTGCTCCTCCCTCAGGGGGAGGTGATCAAAGAGCAGACCAATCAGTTTATGTCAGAGGCAGTCCCTGTTCCCATTACTATGGAACCCACTCGGACACTGAACTGCCATGAGCTACATCTGTGCAGGGGTTCTAGGTTATCTCCATGCATGGTACTTGGTTGGAATATGATTTAAACAAACTTTTACAAAACGGTTCATTTAATTAAATTTTCTATATTTTGTAGTTTGAGTATAAACATCTTTTAGACCTTCATCTGTGTGATCTTCTCTCTTTGCTTTTCTCAACAAACCAATATGACTATCTACAGTTTGTGTGTTTTACTGTTAAAAAAACAATGCATGCACACTAAAAAACAGAACATAATTTAAATGTGTAAGTATCCTCTAGATATTACCAGAATGCTTTTTTAAATAGCTTTGTAGACACCTGCCACTGATTTTGTACCCACAAACCCTTCATTTTATGGTATTGGCAAAAACTTCTGTCATGCAATTTGGATCATCAGCTTATAAAGCTTTCCATTTTAATACCTAGAATTATTACATTCAATTAAAGTATTGCTCTATGTTAGGCAATATATTTTTATACTTGATTTTATTTTCCTTCTCATTTATTCTCTATAAATTACAGAGATGAATAGGAAAATTCATTGAAGTCAATTACTAAATTAAACAAATATACAATTTTAGTTTGAATAAATATGACCACAATTCTCTCCCAAATGATACAAATATTGATACTCAAACGACACAGTTTGCAAGTAAATTCATGACAGTGGTTAAGCTTTCTTTGACGTGCTAAGTAATAGGTATATCTATAATGAACACTGATAATCCTTTGATATCTTAAAGTGCTATCTCATCTCATTCCTGCCAGTTTTTTACTTTATTTCTATGGGATACTAAGAAAGCAATCATTACATTTCCTAATTTCTCTTGACTAAGAATGGTATATTCTTTCTAGCATTTCTAGTACCTCTGGAGATTATATTCATGTCTCTATGAGTCTGCTAAAGTTTGTATCTCTAAAAGTATTTTCTGTGTTCCTGAATACGTAGACATTTTTTTTAATACATAGACACTTACTGTTTTGTTGGGATTCATTTTTTTCAACATTGAAATGCCTCATGTTTTATGATCCAAATAACACATTGTCTAATATCATATTAACACATTTAGTTTATGAAAACATCATTTCCCCATGCTCATGTGCTTTGCTCCATCCTATTTAATCATTACTTTGTATCCTTTTCATTTTCTCTACACAAAAATACATGAGTCTAAATATTTGAGGAAAACAGTATTCTTTTTCTTTTAATAGATGAACTGAACCAATTGACATTCTTAATAAATCTAACTTATGTGTTCTCATATAACATTTTAATGCTGTTTGTACTATATGACTTTTTCTATATAGTGTGAATTGTTTGCTTTTCATACTTATTATTATTGATACTTTTAAAAGTATTGATACATTTTAAAAAAATATGCACTGATCCCATGTTACACTATTTAAAATTTTATTGTCTTTTGTGAGTTTTTTTTTAAATTCCTTCAGTTTTTACCTATAGTATAAAAACTATCAGTAGCTTCTTCTACTTCTCTCTGCACTTTGTCACTCCTCTCAGTGCATAATTTGTACCACAGGACACCAGGTTACATGTGTACATTCCCTTTTCTTGCATTCTGGTCTTATTACCTGGGGACATTCTTATTGTTGGTTCTAAATATCTGACAAAACAAGAACAAGAAGAATTTATTTTAACTCATCATTTCAAGATATTGAGTCCTTGGTGGTGTGGTCCTGTGGGCTTGAACATAATATCATGACATTAAGCGCATGTCCAGTGGTGGCTGTTCACATCATGGCAGACAAGAAACAGAGAATAGAGTAATACAGAAACTGGCCAGGGCAAGAAGTGAACTCAAAGAACACTCTGTTGGGTTAATCCTCAAATTAGGTCTCAGCCTTAGTTTCAATACCATCTAAAAATAGTACCAATAACTGAGGACCAGGAATCCAACATGTGAGTCTATGGAGGACATCTTGTATTCAAATATTCACAGTGATCTTAATACTCTGGTGCCTTATATAATTTGTCTTGGTGAAGACATTTCATCAGTCTATTGATCTGATGAAGTAGATTCCTCAAAAGGCATGTGTGTAGAAAATTTTCTAAATAGTTTTATGATTAATACAGTTTGCCTATTCCTCTGATACTCAAAGAACAATTGAACTGGATATAAAATCATTGCATTATCTTTGTTTCATCTTTCTTTTTTTTAATATAACCTACCCATTTTTTACCTTGATTATTTGTTGTTTTAGAAAATGTCTAATGGGAATATGCTCTGTCTCATTTTAAATTATTTCATTCTCCTGCTCTCCACAGGCCCTGATGATTCATGAAGTCAATAGATGAACAATAATACTCCATCAAACTGCTTGTTCTCAATTAATTTTATCATGTGTTTTGTGTAACGTCTTGGTATATAAACTCAGATACTGCTTGATCTATGAAACATTTTTCTGGGAAAATAATGTTAAAGACTAGTTCAACTCTTAGGGGGGAAATGCTACTCAATCTCATTTATTCTGTAGCTTCATATGGTGAGGGCTATTTTTTGCATTTTAAATTTTTATTGTTTTTTTCTAAATATTTTAGACTAATTAATTGTGAGTAGAAAAGGAACTCAAAGAATACATCATAATTTTTCCTTTGCAGAATATTTCAAGCCTAGAAACATCAACAAATGTTTGTGTTTAGAAATAAATTTTAATTTTATGACTGAAATGGGAGAGACAGCTATGAAGGACAGTGTTTCAGATGGAGTCATGTAAATGACCTGCTCTCAACAGAAGTGTCCTTGTACTTATGCAGAGACAAAGATTACATTTCCAGCCTTCCATTCTTCATTACCCCTAGAAAAAGAACATATAGAAAAGACAGACCTGAGTCCCAGAAGGCACTTGGCACACTGAAGACTCACAGACAGTGACAACATCCCCCCAAAAGCAAGCAAACATCAAAACATAGGCTCTGTATCTGTTCATTTGTGTTCTTTAACTAAGTAAGTTACTGTGAGACAAAATATCAAGTAAACAATGATTCCTCTCTGCCTCAACATCCTACATACGAGGATTGAAAGTGTAGAACACTCTACCATTCTTGGCTTCAACTATTCTTAATATTCAAATGACTTTTATAATTTTTTCTAAAATGCTCTCCGTAGCTATTTTTGTTCTCTCGGTCTCTTTTACTTTTTTAAATTTTTCATTATTATCATTTATTACAATTTATTCAGTTTATATCCCAGCTGTGCTCCCCTCCCTCGTCTTCTCCCTATCCCACACTTCCTCTCTCTTCTTCCCCTATGCCCCTCCCCTAGTCCACTGATCAGTGAAATCTTCCTCTCCTATATGACTCTAGCCTATCAGGTCTCATTAGAACTGGTTGCATTGTCTTCTGTGACTTGGCAAGGCTCCACCTTGACCCCAGGGGGAGGTGATCAGAGAGCCTGTCGCTGAGTTCATGGCAGATAAAACCCTTGCTCCCCTTAGTAGGGAACCCACTTGGAGACTGAGTCTTTGAGCTACATCTTTTTTGCTTCCTTAATTTTATTGTTTTGGTTTTTGAAAGAGCTTCTTTTGTAGTCCAGGAGAGCCTTTGACTCGATATGATAGTTTAGCTTCTACCTCCCAAGTGCTGGGTGAGGTGTACATCACCTCACCAAGTTTAGGCAGAGCTAGAGACTGAACAGCACAGGCATGCGCTTCACACACTAAGATATGTCTGCTGCTCTAAAATAATGGTTTAATTCTGAATATGTTATCATTTGATATCTGGCTATCTCACTTGTAGAGTCATAGAAACACCCAAGTATTTAAGAACATTACATTAAATATGGTCTTGATAAAAAATTGATCATATATTAATATCTGCTATAGATGTTTTGTTTATCTTTCTTTCAAACATGTTAAGGGACTTAGCCTAAATTCTCTGTAACAGTTTTCAGGGACTGGAGACAATTACCAAAAGTAAAGAAGAAGACATCATGGAGCAAGGTGTTCTTCTAACCTTTTAAACTGCAGCCATCCTCCCAGGAAATGTATGGTAAGAAAATTTTCTGTACAGCAGATGACCTCCAAGACAACATTGCTATAGACCAGATTTATGGCTTCTTTGGCACCAGCATCTCTTTTTTTTTCACAGAGTTCTGAAAAGGCTCATTAAGTTTCATGATCCTGCTAAACAAGTATCACTGACGTAAATCTCTCGCTCTGTTATAGCTAATGCCTCTAATTCTTGTGGTATAAAGGCCTCCAAGACTACATACAAAATGATACCAAGTTAAATGGTACCTATTGTTGTAGACACTGAGTTATCCTGGGAAGAATCTGTAAGGCTTAAGGACAATTGCTAAACATTCTGGAAAATGGGAAATGTTCTCTTTCTTCCCTTGTCTGAGGACCTTCTTAGAGACTTGGCCTCATATTGTAGGATATTTTTATACCTTTTATTTTTTTGCAAAGTTCTTTGATTGCATCTTATTTGGACATAATTTGTTTCTTGCTACCAATAAACCTCAGTTTACCTACATTTCTGCTGAACTAGTGTTATATTTCACATTGATGAATTTACATGAATGTACTCAGATATGAATTTCTTATGCTCCCATAAATCTCAAGATTCTTTATGTAAGGAAGCAAAACACAGTTATTGATGTCAGTTTTGTTATGTGACTTTCATGTGTTCATATTTAATAGCAGGATAGCTACCAAGAAACGAATGCAGTAGAAAAATGGGGGGGGGATTACTCTGCAACTGATAAAGTCCAAGGAAATAAAACTAATTTTTGTCCCTCTAGTATTTTACATGTAATTGACAAGCAAAAAAAAAATGTTCATTTTGTATCAAAATGTTGGTGATCTTCCTTCAGACTATGCCAGTTTACCTCAGAATAGCACAGTGAAGTGTTCAATTTAACCCAGAGACCCAGAGACCCAGAGACTTAGGGTAGAATGAAACCCTGAAAAAATAATCAATGAAATTATTCCTAATGCTATTCTGCTATAGTCATAGTTCTGTGCCCTGTCCAGTTTCATCAAGGAGGCTTTCTCTGGCAGTAGATGAAAGTGATTGGCAAGATCCATACACAGACAATATACAGACACACACACACACACACACACAAACAGAGTCTAAATTGGAGGTCCATGGAGATTGGAGTCTCTTGTGTTAAAAACGGAGGAAAGATTGTAGAGGCCAGAGGGGTCAAGGATACCAGGAGAACATGACCCACCAAGTCAACTAAGCAGAGCTCACATGGGCTCTCAGAGACTGAAACAACAAGTACCAGGCCTGCATGAGTCTCCATGAGGCTCTCTGCAGCTATATATTAGCTATGGCTGATAGCTTGGTGTTTGTGGGACTCCTAACAAGGGGGACAGCTATTCTCTGACTCTTGAGTACTCTTGAGAATCTGCCTCCTATTGAGTTGCCTTGTTCAGCCTCAGTGTGAGGGATTTTACCTTGTCCTATTTATGCTGTTTTGTCTTGTTTGGTTGTTTTCTCTTGGAGGCTTCCTCTTTTCTGAAAAGGAAATGGAGGGGTTGGATCTAAAAAAGAGAGAAGGCATTATGGGGAAGCTAAGAGAAGTGAATGTAGGGGGAATTGTTGGAATGTTTTGTATGAAAGAAGAATCTACTTTTAATAAAAAAAAATAGAAAAAATAATGAGAGACAAAGTAAAACCAAAACAAACAAAAAGTATAAGGTGGTTACAACAGAAAGAGGGTATAGATTTGCTGAAGTTGAAAGACATACACCTTCCCATTTAAATGATTTAAATGTAGTTATGTCTTCAGAGACAAAGCTGATAATATAACAACTGATCATAATATAGGAATTCAATCTTGGAAGGGATGGATGAGAGACATCTGGTTTAATAGTTTTTGATGCCCAAGAAAGAGCATCAGTTTCTTTGAGATTGGATGCTTTGGACTTAATGTTAAGTGGAAATTTGTAGATCTGATTATGAAAATGGCAGAACAAGCCTTTATAATAGCTACTGCAATAAAAAAGAATTTGGCAATACGGTAAGTTCCAAAAGTTTTAGCAGTATGTAGTTCAGAAACTCAAACCACTTCTTTCAAAGTTGATTATGTAGACAATCTTTTATTTATTTATTTTTTAAATTTTGCCCAAAATGATTAGGAAGACTTTTGCTTAGAACATGTCTCACAAAGCCCTCAAAAGCAAGGTGATACTATGACATAATGTTTAAATTCAACACTAAAAGCAAACAGGCAAAGTAACTAGGAGGAATGTGTAATGATAGTGATCATTTGAACATTACTGAAAGCTGTAAGTCAGCAGATTGAGAACCCTTAAAAAATACCTTCTGTTTTCTGCTTAGAAAGAATAAATTAAAATAATAAAAGTCCTATTGAAAAATCTTACTTAAAATGTACATCATGTATATTTTCCAGAGAACCAGGTCATTTTTTTTGACATTTTTGAATTATTTTTTGTTTTTTAATTAATATAATTTACTACAATTTATTCAATTTGTAGCCCAGCTGTGTCCCCCTCTCTCTCTCTCTTCTTCCCCCATGCCCTTCCCCTGGTCCTCTGATAGCAGAGGTCCTTCTTGCCTTGTATTTGACCCTAGCCTATCAGGTCTCATAAGGACTGGCTGCATTGTTTTCTCTGTGGCCTGGCAAGGCTGTACTCCCCAAAAGGAGGTGATCAGAAAGCCTGCCATTGAGTTCATGCTGGAGAAAGTCCAGCTCCCCTTACTAAGGTTCCCACTTGGAGACAGAGTCTGTGGGCTACATCCGAGCTGGGGTTTTAGGTCCTCTCCATGCATTGCCCTTGGTTGGAGTATCATTCTCTTCAGAGACTCCAGAGCTCAGTTTTTATGGCTCTTTTGGTCTCCTTTTGGAGCTCCTGTCTCCTCCATGTCTTTCTATATCCTCCTTCTTTTATCGGATTCCCTGCACTCTGCCATGGGTCTCAGTCACTGCTTCAATACCTTGATCAGTAGAGTCTTTCAGAGGCGTCTATGGTAGGCTCCTGTCCTGTTCCCTGTCTTCTCCTGCTTCCGATGTCTATCGTGTTTGTCCTTCTGAATGAGAATTGAGCATCTTCCTTAGCATCTTCCTTGTTTAGCTTTTTTAGAACCATAGCTTTTAGTATGTTTATCCTATATTATATGACTAATACCCACTTATGAGTGAGTATATACCATGTGAGTCTTTCTGCTTCTGGATTACCTCACTCAAGATGATATTTTCTAGTTCCCACCATTTACCTGAAAATTTCATGATTTCCTTGTTTTTAATTGCTGAGTAGTATTCCATTGTGTAAAGGTAGCACAATTTCTGTATCCATTCCTTCATTGAGGGACATCTAGGTTGTTTCCATCTTCTGGCTATTATGAATACAGCTGCTATGAACATGGCTGAGCAAATGTCCTTGTTGTATAGTTTCACATATTTTGGATATATGCCTAGAAGTGGTATAGCTGGATCATGAGGTAGTCCTTTAATGGATTCATAATTGCATGAAGTTATTGGGAGGAAGTGGAAATGGGTCCTCTTAGGAGGAAGCAGACAGCTAGAGATTGAAAACTGAAAGAGATCCATGGTCACTGGCTCCATCTCCCTAATGCTCTGCCTTCTGGTTACCCTCAGTTAAACAAAATTGTTTCTTCACATTTTTCAATTATGACATTCTGACTAACCACAAACCCAGAAATAATTAGGACAGAGGAATATGGTCAGTAATCTCCGCTACTATAAGAAAATATAAACCTTTAATCCTTTAACTTTATTTCCTCAGGTATTTTGTCACAGCGATGAGAATTTAACAACATAACTTATTTTTGAGATTATCATTAAACATTCATTAAGTTTACTAATTATTGTGATCTCTACAACAAAAAAATATATTTCAACCATCATTTGATGAAACCTCACGTAGCGCTTGAATGAAATGCAGGACCCATGCTTTAAAAGATTGTTCTATTCAAGAGTATGGAGTTGAATATCATTGCAAATTAGAAATAAACATTAAAAAGTATTAAAGTTAATTAGAAGAAAGTCCCAACAGTATTAATTCTAAAATTAACATTTTACAACCAATAACATAATTTATAATGCTGAGTTCAGTAATTCACATAGATTATTTAAATCATTCATAATAGCAGTATTTCCATACAAAGAACATACTGTAGTGCAATCACTGTGTTTTCAGAGCCTAAGCAAGCACTCTTCTGATGTTTAATTGTTCTAAATCTAGCAGCTTGACATAGAGTATACATGTCATCAGGAGGTGATTCAGTCCAACATCAGAAAGTTCAGTTTTCAAGTCATTGTTTCCTGGATAAGGGCTGCAGTTTCTTTGTTACTATTGTGAACAACTGGAAATAACTAGATGTTTACAGGGCAAAGTTATTTCTATATCCAGCCAGGGCATTGGAGACCCAAGAGTGTTCAGATAGACTGCATTATCTCTCCAGAGAGTTGAACTCATTTCAATGAAGGATGTTGTTATTGTTATGTCTGTGGATCTCAAAAGTATTTCCTTTATTATATGGGTAAAAGACCACTTTATCTCATTCTACCTTTTCTATAAAAGGGATTTTTTTTTAGAAATCTCAAAAAAGAAGGTGTACCTGTAGAGCAGCAGCTTGTGTATATGACCCTCTACTCATGAGACCTTAAATAGATGTGTGTGTGTGTGTGTGTGTGTGAAAATGTGTGTATTTGAAAACAGGTATGCTAACAGTAATAGAATGATGAGTATTAGAATTAGAAAAACCTCTTTCTTGGATTTGGCTACTCAGATAGCATATGGTATGTTTTTGTGAAACTGTTTTCTGGTACAGTAAATATATTGTATGTAATGTAAGAACCGAAGCCTTACCCTTTTTCTACTCACAAGGCTACCATTATTTATCCCATTAGCCGTGTCTCCTTATCTAGTATTAATATGTTGTATTCATTTCTCTAGGAAATCCCATTTTTCTCTCCAAGATGAAGCAAATACTTTCTGGCTATAAATTCTTCAACATATTATTCTCCTCTGT
>REGO01000210.1:332103-369127 GCA_010120015.1 Rhombomys opimus
AAAAAAAAAAAAAAAAAAAAAAAAAAAAAAAAAAAAAAAAAAAAAAAAAAAAAAAAAAGAGAGAGAGAGAGAGAGAGAAAGAAAAAAAGGAATGGAATTCTCAGTGGAGGCAAAGGAGTCAGATGAAAAAATATGTACGAGAATAATTCTATTCCTTCTACAAGTCAGCTTTGCTTTACAGTTCTTGGGCACATTGCTATTTTCAATTTGATCTCAGTTTGATCTCAATTTGAACAGTGCTTGCTGTTCCATCTGTCTGATTCCTGGGCAAATAAGGCCCTGTTTTGGAGACAGTTCTCTGTCTTCTATCATCTGTCATGGAGAGTGCATCTTTTGTCTCCTACTGTTACTTTAGTGTTACATAACTCTGGGAAGGCCAACATTATAGCTTATAGGTAGTTTCTCTATTTTTCTGTCTAATACAGCTCAAGAAATAATGGCCAATGGCATCAAGGCTACTAGGGTCATCATCAAGACTGGTTAAAATTAGTTTCTTTGTAACACTGAATCTCAAAGCCTTTGAATCCACAAAAACAATGATACAAATGACAGCCATATCTCTGTAAGATTTTGATTAAAAAAAATCAAATATCTAAAAAATTTGAAAGTAGAGATCTGTTATATGATAACATCTGTATTTCTGTATTGTAATATTCATATTGTGCCTGTTAAATTAAGTAATATGGTCACAACATATCATCACTGACAAAAAATAAACTTAGATAAATATAGATTTGATCTATTTTAAGTTATTGTTTAAATAAAATACTATTTATCCCAAATAGTATATTTAGTTTTTATTAAGGTACTTAAAATGATTTGTTAACAGTCCTTAAAATCATTACCATGTGAGAGTGGATCACTTTGATTAAATGAAGATACTGTGTAGGTTTATTTTACAAGAATGTGATTGACTTGAATATTAGAACTATAAAGTGTTAACAAACTCAGATTATTTTATTGAATAATTTTGAGTCCTTCTGGGACATGGAAGCCTTTCATGTTTGCATAAATTTAGTTAAGTGTCATCCAAGTCCTCAGACTCAACATTTTACATTTAGCAAATTCCAGTTATATGTAATTTTATATAACGACTACCAATAAAAAATTTTTTTATTAAAAATATAGCCCTCAAGAATTTGGTTCTAGTATGTGAAACACCTTTCTAGTTAAACAAGATTATGTTCTTATCAGGTACAATGTGTTTTGGAAACAAGACTGACCAATACGTATGTTCATTCAATGCCTTGGCCAATCTATCTCCTTTCTTATGGATGATATAATGAAGAATTTTTTTTATTACATTTTAAAGATTTGGCACTTTCAGTCAGACATCCTGGCTGTGATAAATAACATTTTTATGCAACAGAGTCTTGAAATTTTTTCCACTATATTTTTCCCAATTAGAGGCTCATCTTTGATGGTGAACAGCAATATCATTTAATTCTTCTAACGCCTCTCCTTTGAAAATGATCACAGAAACAATTATATTTGTTGAAGCTGCTTGGTTAGTCTGGTTGTTTTTTAAAGCAATATTATGCTGGTTCCTTCTACTTTGAATGATGCTCACATAATCATGATATCTTTACTTTTCCCATTTTGACAGTTATTTCAGCTAAGGTCAGAAAAAAAAAAACTCAAATTCAAAATTGTCTGGGCTCAAATTAATTTAATGCCATATAACTATCCCTATAACTACTATTGTAATTTTGTGTCAGTTGCTAATTCTGCATAATGGCAATCAATGAAGCCATCTAAATGTATTTGCTATCTTCATCTTCTGTAAATTTAAGCATATAACATACCCTATGTGTTAATATCTAGGTTTTCTTTGCGGTGATGTTGGCTGGTTTGTTGTTGTTGTTTTGTTGTGTTTTTTTTTTTTTTTTGACAGGGTTCTTCTGAGTAGCCATGGTTGTCCTGGAAGTCACTCTGTAGACCAGGAACTTGATCTGCCTGCCTCTGCCTCTCAAATGCTGGGAATAAAAGCATATGCCACTACCACCTGACACTAGTTTTACTTGTTTTATGTTGTTGCTTTGGTTCATTTTTTGATACAGGATATCACTATATATTCCTGACTGACCTAAAATAAGCTACATAGTCCAGTCTGGCCTTAAACTCACAAAAACCCTCCTGCCTATGCCTCACAAGTGCTAGGATGGAAGGCATGTGTCACCATCCCTGGCTAATATCAACAATTAAGAAACTCAAAAGGTCTATATAGTATATACATAGTTTTGTTTTTATACCTGTATGTAAGTTAAGTGTTTTCCTTTTCAGGTAAAAAGTAGCAGTAAACTTATGTCCCATAATTCACAAGAGACAGTGCAACCAGGCCAAATAACGAAAGAGGATATAAGTGAGCTTCCATTTGATTTGTGGTTGTGTTTGGTGACAGAGCTTGAGCCCAGGGCCTGGTGTATATTAATCCCATGCTCTATCAGGAAGCTACACTTTCAAAAAGTGTTTTCTTTAATAAAATGTTTTTTAGTTTGTTAAAAAAATATTTACTCCTTAAAACTTTAAGAATTGACCTGAGGACTCACTATAAAGCTATGGAACTTAACCACTGAAATTTTGTCTAATATATTTTATTTAAAAAATTTTTTATTGGATATATATGAGATTCATTTCAAAGATAAATACTGATTTTTATATCAAATCAAATATTAATTAGTTATCTATAAGTGTTATTAGGTGTCCTTAATTTAATGTCTAAACTTACCATCACAGTAATATTCAATATTTTGAAAAGAAAAAAGCAAAATAAAATATTATTTTATCATTTTTTATAATGGTATTTTATTTCTTCTCTTCTTGTTCTGTTGTTCATGGCCATACCAGTTATAAGGTGACTCAAATAATATTTTATCTTTTTTTAAAATTCTATATTAATTACACTTTATTCATTTCGTATCCCTCCTATGGTTCCCTCCCTCCTCCCGTCCCAATCCCTTCCTTCCTCCCCCCTCTGTACACTTGCCCCTCCCTAGTCCACTGCTAGGGGAGGACTTCTTTTCCTTCCTTCTGATCCTAGTCAATTAGGTCTCATCAGGAGCGGCTGCATTGTCTTCTTCTGTGGCCTGGTAATGCTGCTCCCCCCTCACGGGGAATTAATTAAAGGGCAGGCCAATCAGTTCATGTCAGAGACAGTCCCTGTTCCTATTAAAATGGAACCCACTTGGATACTGAACAGCCATGGGCTACATCTGTGCAGGGGTCTTAGGTTATCTCCATGCATGGTCCTTGGTTGGAGTATCAGTCTCAGGAAAGACACCTGTGCTCAGATTTTTTGGTTCTGTTGCTCTCCTTGTGGAATTCCTGTCCTCTCCAGATCTTACTGTTTCCTACTTCTTTCATAAGATTCCCTGTACTCTGCCCAAAGGTTGGCCATAAGTCTCAGCATCTGCATTGATAGTCTGCAGCGCTTCCTCCAGATCCAGCTCTACCACTACTAGGCATATACCCAAAAGAGGCTCAAGTAGACAATAAGGACATTTGCTCAACCATATTGGTAGCAGCTTTATTTGTAATAGCCAGAAGCTGGAAACACCCCAGATGCCCCTCAACTGAAGAATGGATGCAGAAATTGTGGTACATCTATCTACACAATGGAATATTACTCAGCAATAAAAAACAATGAAATTTGCAGGTAAATGGTGGGATCTGGAAAATATCATCATCCTGAGTGAGCTATCTCAGAAGCAGAAAGATGCACATGGTATATACTCACTCATATAGACGTATAATATAGGATAAACCTACTAAAATCTGTATACCTAAAGAAACCAATCAAGAGGAGGACTCTTGCTAAAATGCGCAATCCCTATCCAGACAGGCAAAGAAGATGGACATCAGAAGAAGGAGAAAAGAGGGAACAAGTCAGGAGCCTGACACAGAGGACCTCTGAAAGGCTCTGCTCTGCAGACTATCAAATAATATTTTTTAAAAAATATCATTTGCTTTATGGCCATTGAACTCATGTTGCTTCTGCACAATTTACTATGCATGTTCAGATTTTGACAAGACGCAGTTTCCTAGTGCATTGATAGTACAGACATCATAAGAATAACCGGTCCTCTTTTGGTTGACTTTATGTCCTGCTCCACAAGAAAAAACTCAATAGTACTATTACCAGCAAACTACCTGCGAATAGACACGTCGGCTCTGTGGAGAAACTACTAGTATTATTTGGGTCATCAGGCATTCTATTAAACTGACTCCTAAGGACTCATTGTTGCCCTCACAGATTAATGCATCTCTCAACCTTCAGCTTAGAATCTTCTATTTGAAATAGATGGCGAATAAAACAGGAGAAGAGGGAGGGAGGGTGGGATAGGGAGGGAATGAGGGAGGGGGCTACAGCTGAGATACAAACTAAATAAACTGTAGTTAACATTAAAACATAAAAATTTAATTAAAAAGAAAAAACAGAGACTCACATCTGGCCAAAGTGCACAAAATAAGAGACTGCAAAATCCTTAGCTCTATTTGGAACATATGTACCTCACATCCTCCTATTAAAGCTCGAGTATCATGGACAAGGTAGATAGGCTTTGAGAGACAGAAGACAAACAGACAGAAAGACATGTACTTGTGGTATGATGGAGCATCTTTTGGGTATATGTCCAGAAGAGTTATAGCTGTGTCTTGAAACAGAACTATTCCCAATTTTCTGAGAAAGTACCAAATTGATTTCCAAAGTGATTGTACATATTTGCACTTCCACCAGAAAGCTACCTACAAATCTATTGACTCAAAATTTTTTCTGTCTTCAAGGTGAACAAGGATAAGTATGTAGCAGAGTTTGAAGAAACTGCCAATCAATGACTGGCCCAACTTGAAACTGACCCTGTGGGAGAGTGGCAACCCCTGACATTATTAATAATACTCTGCTATGTTTGCAGACATAAGTCGAGCTATCTTTCCTCTTAAAGATTTCATCAAGCGGGAGAACTAAATGATACTGAGACCCACAGCCAAACATTAGGCAGAAATCTGGGAATCTTGTGAAGAGTTGGGGGAAGGATAGAGGGACCGAAGTGGGACAAGAACTCCATAAGAAGACCAATGGAGTCAACCAACTTAGGCACATGGGCTTACAGAGACTGAACCACCAATTCATGGCATGCATGGATTGAACCTAAGCCCCTTACGTTTATGGAGGTGATAGACAGCTAGGTCCTCATATAGGTCCCTTAGCGACTGGAGTGGGGGATGTTCCTGATGTGGACTCTGTTGCCTGCTGTTGGATTATTCTCTCCTACCTGGGTAGCCTTGTCTGACTTCAGTTGAAGAGGATATGCTTAGTCCTGACTTGATATGAAGTGCAGGGATAAGATGAGGGGAGAAGAATATGAAGAGGGGAGTGGAGGAAAAGGATAGGAGGGGACTGGGAGGAGAGGATGGATGAGGCTGTGATCAGGATGTAGCATGAATAGATAGATAGATAGATAGATAGATAGATAGATAGATAGATAGATAGATAGATAGATAGATAGATAGAAAAAGAAAGAAAAAAGAATGTTACTCCAGTAGATAAATTGACTATACATCCAAAAACAATTCAAATTGGGCATCACCAATTTGAATTGGACTTGATGAGTGGAGAAAAAAGAAAAGAAAGAAAGGTAAGTAGGTACGGAAGGGAGGATATGACTAAAAGCATTTAGGTGAGGAGTGAGGAGGTGAAGTGAGCAAAATACATCATGTGAACTTATCAAAGGATTAATAAAAATTAAATATTGAGGAAAATTGTCCTATGGTTATATTTTAAAAGGACATGCTGTGAAAGCCTTTAATTATAGCATAAGCCCCTGCTACAGCATTAAACCAGTACTGTGACAGAAATCCTGGATCACTTCAGGAATATGCAAGACTATTGCATTTGAAAGAAAGTGTGTACTTCATATGCAATTATCACATAAAGTAAGACATTAAAACTCTTATGTATTAGCAATCACAGCACTTGGAAAGAGATGGAAAAAAGACCATAAGTGAAGTGTCTTCTTTGGATCCACAGTGTGATCTAGATCAGTATGATCCAGATTGTTACAGTTATTACTCTAATACTCAATTTAGAAAACAAGTTATCTAGTTTAACTTTACTGTTATTTTAGGCAGTGTTACTATTGTTTAATATTAAAACATAAGATAAAAATTTGAACAATAATCCTTGTCTCCTTTTCCAGAAAGAGTAGATAAATTAAGTGTATTAGAATCATTTTCATGTAAGTAAGAGCACAGATGAGTGATCATAGTGAAAACTGTATTATTTCTATTAGTAGAGACACCAGTTATGTCATGCTATCGCAGCCCTTTATTTTCTGAAGGCTATTTTTCTGGTGCATGTATGACGTAATGGGTTTTTATTAACAAACGATTTTATCATACAGAATAATAACATTATTTCATGTAAACACAAAAGTTATTGTAGGCATATTTATCCAAATGAGTGTCCTTTAGAAAAAAAATTCTCTCATTGTTGATAGTGGTTCTTCACAGAAAACAAAATGAGCATACTTTTTTGATTGACTTTTCCTTCCTCATTTGGAGGCACTGAATAAAAAAAAAAGACATAACAGCTAAATATCAATGTGATGATATGATGACAGATATTTCCTCACTCTTCTTAGAAAAAAAAAACAATTTAGTAATAGGCAAATTTTCATATACATCTGAAGAAACGTCAACATGGCTCTTTTCCTCTTCCTTTGCAAGGTCTCGTTCCAAACACTGAAGTGTCTCTTGTGACCTTTTCCTTTTTGTATATTAACTTTCTGGTGCTTCTTTTGAATTCTGAGAATCCTTTTTTACTTTAATTGCCTGTTCCATTGTTAAGTCTTTACTTTCATTTATAATGAAGTACTACTTTAATAACCCAAGGAAGGTTCTGAGGACCTAGAGACATAGCAGCTCATTACCAGTAGTTGAAAAGGATTATGATGTTCACATCTCTCGGAAAATTTGGGCTGTTTTTTTTTTTTTCATAACAGCCTCAAAATTCATGTTCTCTAGTAAACTTCCGAAAGAATGGAAACCTAAAAGTGTCTACAATCCCCAAACAAATAGCCAAGGTATCCCTCCCTTCTATCCTCTGTTTGCTTATGTCAATGAGAATGAAACACAGCTGGTGCCTTAAAAGCTTGCCTGGTTGTTGGGTCCCATAAACTTTGGTCTGGAACCAAAGCGCATATATATATATATATATATATATATATATATATATATATATATATATATATATTTCTCACAGAGAAATATTAAGTATGGCATCATTTGGGAGCAGTAAAAATATTTAGGAATGAAGCTCAGCTTCTTTAATTACACATGAAGTCTAGAAAGGCTAAGTTGCCCTGGTTCAAAAGGTAGTTCATGCAGGGTAAGATGAAGACCTGTCGGCTGTTCCTGGTCAATAAACCCTCAACTGTTTTGCTCAGAGGTATAGGAAAGAAAGAGTAAGGAGGGATGGATAAATGGGATAATTTTTTAAATCAATTTTTTTTCTTAAAATATATCAGTGGAGCTGCAGCAATTACTCTTTCTTTATGGATGTCTTATAATCCATAAGTAGGGATTGGCCCCACTAAAACTAAATCCGGTCCCTCATCCTGAACACTTGTTTTGTTTTTTGTTTTTTCTAATCAAAATAATCTTTTTTTTCAATTTTTCCTTTACATTATTTACATTATTTATTCTGTTTATTTATTTATTTGTGTATAGACAAGGCCTGGAACTCATATGTAGATGAGGAAAAAATCCTGTTGATTTTCATGTGGATAACCATTTTTTTCTTTTATTATTATTATTATTATTATTAATTACAATTGATTCACTTTATATCCCAGCTGTAGCCAAATTCCTCAACTCCTCCCAGTTCCACCCTCCCTCCTCTTCCCATGTGTCTCCCTAGTCCACTGATATGGGAGGTCCTCCATCTCTACTATCTGAATGAGCACGGCACAGCCGTGAACCCAACAGAGATGAGCCAGGCGCAGGACCCAATACCATTCTCCACAATCTTAATGAAGACTTGTTTATTGATATGATTTGGCAACGAAGAATAGAGGTGACTATTCAGTGAGTTTACCTAGAAGAACTAGAACACTAAACTAATGGGGCTTAAGCTGAGACATCTCAGTAGCTTGTCTGTGTGGATCCTGATGGCCATGACATAGCCCACTACATGGCTTTGCAAACCTTCCTACTTTGCTCTATGAGGCACGGTTGAATATTCTACCTTTTATCTATTGAACTTTATTTTTTTAATGCAGGAAATGAATAGTTGTGGTTACATTTGTATGAACAAAAATGATTATCTCAAGTCACTCTTGAATTAATTAGACCTGAAATAAGTATAGTATCTTTCATGTGACAATTAAAGGAATTCAAGTTAACAAAGTTAGAGTAAATTAATAAATAATTGCCTAGTTTTGACTAAATGAAGAAATGAATGTTTAAACATGGGTTACCTCACAGCCAAAAACTCTGTGCTTAGAAACTCAGAAAGTGCTTAGAAACTCAGAAAAATAAAATCAAACAAAAAGAAATCTGAGGCAATTATTTCAATCCTTTCAGGTATAAAATACCAGTATTGTCTATAAATGACAGACCAGTGTAAAACATTGCAAAACACCACAGTGCACATTATCTTTCAGACAAAAGACTGAGTACAGCAAGTAAGTTATTAAATGAAGCGAACACAGAGCAGAGCAGATGATGAAAAATGAAACAACAACTTCAGGAGTTGAGAGAGCAGTGTCAAGAAAGATGGAAGACAGGGAAAGCAAGAGATTTGCCAAAAGGCTTAGGATGCCATTGTTCATGTTATGGTTAGAGTTTAGCCAAGAAAAATGCTCACAGCATAGCAGAGCACATCTGAGAGACAGTTAATTAATTTATTTAAATATATTCGAGTTATTTCTATAGTTTTGCAATAGACAACAAAAATTAATGTTGCAATAGGCCTTACAACTAAACAGAGAGTTGATAGGATAGTAAGAGTGTCCTAAGGCTTTCACTCTCCTTAGAACAAATCTTGGAAATCTATTTTCTGAGTTGATGACATATTCATAGAATTTGTTGGGTTTGACAAGAAATTTTACTTTGATTGCCATGTGCTATCCTAAAAAGAAAGCTCACAGAGCGGGAGACATCCAGACTCACATTTGCTTCAGCTGTCTAGTGTCACCCTGAAAATATAGCCTACTATTTACCACTATGAAATTTCTAATTTATGTAGTTTGCTTTCTGCCTGAAATGAAATGAACTGCAGAAACTAGAACATACGGGAAGAAGACATGATTTTTTTTTCTTTAAGATGCCTGTGACATTTTGTGAGATTTATTTGATACCTGGAGCATCAAATACAAGGACCTTATCAAAAGATACATGACACTGGTCAATCGATAAGAACCAAAAATGAAATAATAAATTTATCATATTCAGGAAAAAGATAACATAATTATTAGTGTTATGATTTTTATTATTTCTTATTATGAAGTTTATTTGTTGTGTGTCTAGCTAGGTGCACTATTAGATGCTGATAAGAGCACAGCGGCTTACCAAGCCACAGAGGAAGACAATGCAGACCTTACCTATCAGTGGACTAGGGGAGGGGCATGGGAGAAGAATTGGAAGGGAGAGTGGGATTGGCAGGGGACAAGAGAAGAAGCTACAGCTGGATACAAGGTGAATGAATTGTAATTAATAAAAATTATAATGATTTAAAATATAAAAAAGGAATTTCTGTGTTCTTCCCATGTCTTTTTTATATTTTATTTTATTAATTACACTTTGTTCACTTTGTATCCCCCTAGAAGCCCCTCCCTCCTCCCCTCCCAGTCCCACCCTCCCTCCCCCTTCTTCACGCATGCCTCTCCCCAAGTCCACTGATAATGGAGGTCCTCCTCTCCTTCCTTCTGATCTTAGTCTATCAGATCACATCAGGAGTGGCTGCATTGTCTTCTTCTGTGGCCTGGTAAGGCTGCTTCCCCCTCAGGGGGAGGTGATCAAAGAGCAGGCCAATCAGTTTGTGTCAGAGACAGTCCCTCTTCCCATTACTATATAACCCTCTTGGACACTAAACTGCCATGGGATACATCTGTGCAGAGGTTCTAGGTTATCTCCATGCCTGGTACTTGGTTGGAGTATGAGTCTCTGGGAAGACCCCTGTGTTCAAATTTTCTGGTTCAGTTGCTTTCCTTGTGGAGTTCCTGTCCTCTCCAGATCTTACTATTTCCCACTTTTTACATAAGATTCCATGCACTCTGCCCAACAGTTGGTCACAGCCCAGATGCCCCTCAACTGAAGAATGGATGCAGAAATTGTGGTACATCTACACAATGGAGTATTACTCTGCAATGAAAAATAAGGGAACCACGGAATTTGCAGGTAAATGGTGGGACCTGGAAAGGATCATCCTGAGTGAGCTGTCCCAGAAGCAGAAAGACACACATGGTATATACTCACTCATATAGACATATAACATACGATAAACCTACTAAAATCTGTACATCTAAAGAAACTAATCAAGAGAGAGGACCCTGACTAAAATGCTCAATCCCCATCCCGAAAGGCAGAGAGGAAGGACATCAGAAGAAGAAGAAAACAGGAAACAACCTAGAAACCTGCCACAGAGGGCCTCTGAAAGGCTCTACCCTGCAGACTATCTTCCTATGTCTTAACCTTTTTTTTCCTCTGTTCGTTAAACGTTGGCATCCTTTGCCAAGCATTTTCTGATTTCCTTCTTTTCTCACTCTCCTTCCTGACAGAGTCTATAACTGTTTGAATTCAAATTGCTTAAAGATCAGTATGCTGAGAACACTCTAGTCAGATATTCTACTCACTTTTCTCATCACTGTGAGAAGCAGCTTAAGAGAGGAAATATTTGGTTTTGTTCACAGCATCAGAGGGTCATAGCCATCATGGTGGGGCTGGCAAAGGAGGGAGACTCAATCAGCGGTGGCAAGATCCTGAGGCAACATTTTTTCCACAAGAAGTAAATCTGAAATTAAGAACAAGGGCTGGAGAGATTGCTCAGAGGTTAAGAGCACTGGTTGCTCTATCAGGGGTCGCAATTTCAATTCCCATCAGCAATGTGGTGGTTCATAACCATCTATAATGAGATCTGGTGTTCTCTTCTGCCTGGCAGTCATGCATGCATGCATGCAGAATATTGCATGCATAATAAATAAATCTTTTTAAAAATTAAAAAATCTATTGTTCATATATTTTAAGTGTGTATAATATTTTAATAACAAATGAGTTAGAATTTTAGTCTGATATTTGAGTATGAAAATTATTTTGGATAATTTACTGTGAAGACAACTGTGGTTCATTCAGTTAAGAAGATGACTTTAATAATGTTGAATGCTGTCCTTCTATATGTGAGCTTTGTGTCATTAGCTAAGTGACAATTTTTTTTTTCAAAATGAATGTCAGTTTTTGTAGACAGGATAATAGTTACTATGTCTTGGTGTAACAGGCTAGACTAAACATATAAAAGAGGAAGTGGTCATTACTATAAGGCTTGTGAGTGCTTGAAGATTGTTTCATGCTTTACATAACAAGATGAATTGTGGTTTAAGATAGTAATTAATAATCTTCCTGGTACATAATTCAATGCTTTTTGAAGAAATTCTGATTTAGAAGCAGAAGGTACTTTACATAAAATAAACCTTTTTTTTTGTTTGTTTCAGAGAAGAGTTCAAATTATACTTAATTCGTCTCTATATATTTCTTACTTATTTAGACTTGTCAATAAACATAGTAAAGATGTTCTTACATCTAATGTTCTATTATCATTAAAGCTCTATTTTGACATTATTTTTTCTAATTTTAATTAATCATTTATCATAGACGATGTTCATTAAAATGGTAACCGTTTTACAATTCTTTATTAATTACACTTTATTCACTTTGTATCCCCCTTCTGGTTCCCTCCCTCCTCCTTTCCAATCCCTCCCTTCCTCCACCCTCTGCATGCATGCCCCTCTCCAAGTCCACTGATAGGGGAGGACTTCTTTTTCTTCCTTCTGATCCTAGTCAATTAGGTCTCATCAGGAGTGGCTGCATTGTCTTCTGTGGCCTGGTAATGCTGCTTCCCCCTCAGGGGGAGGTAATAAAAGAGCAGGCCAATCAGCTCATGTCAGAGATAGTCCCTGTTCCTATTAAAATGGAACCCACTTGGATACTGAACTGCCATGGGCTACATCTGTGTAGGGGTCTTTGGTTATCTCCATGCATAGTCCTTGGCCGGAGTATCAGTCTCAGGAAAGACCCCTGTGCTCAGATTTTTTGGTTCTGTTACCCTACTTATGGAGTTCCTGTCCTCTCCAGATTTACTGTTTCCCACTTCTTTCCTAAGATTCCCTGCACTCTGCCCAAAGGTTGCCCATAAGTCTCAGCATCTGCATTGATAGTCTGCAGGGCAGAACCTTTAAGAGGCCCTCTGTGATTCCATGCACTTTACCCATCAGAAGGAAGGAAAGGAGGACCTCCCTTATCAGTGGACATGGGAGGGGCAAGTGAGAAGAAGGGGGAGGGAGGGCGGGGCTGGGAGGGAAGGAGGGAGGGGTTTATGGGGGATACAAAGTGAATAAACTGTAATTAATAAAAAATACAAAATAAAAAAGATAAAAAGAATAAATAAATAAATAAATAAATGAAATAATTAAATAAAAAAGAAAAAATTATTCTTTTTTATTGAAAAAAAAAAGAGGCCCTCTGTGTCAGACCCCTGACTTGTTCCCTCTTTTCACCTTCTTTTGATGCCCGTCCTCTTCACCTTTCTGGATATGAATTGAGCATTTTAGCAACAGTTCTCCTCTTAATTAGTTTCTTTAGATGTACAGATTTTAGTAGGTTTATCCTATATTATGTGTCTATGTAAGTGAGAATATACTGTGTGCATCTTTCTGCTTCTGGGATAGCTCACTCAGGATGATCTTTTGCAGATCCCATCATCCTGCAAATTTCATGGTTCCCTTGTTTTTTATTATTGAGTAATATTCCATTGTGGAGTTATACCAGAATTTGTGCATCCATTCCTCCACTGAGGGGCATCTGGACTGTTTCCAGCTTCTGGCTATTACAAATAAGGCTGTTACAAACATGGTTGAGAAAATGCCCTTACTGTGTACTTAAGCCTCTCTCAGGTATATGCCTAGGAGTGGTATAGCTGGATCTTGAGAAAGTGCTATTCTTAGTTGTCTGAGAAAGCACCAGATAGCTTTCCAGAGTGGTTTTACAAGTTTACATTCCCACCTGCAGTGGAGGTGGGTTCCCCTTTCTCCATAACCTCTCCAGCATGTGTTGTCACTTGATTTGCATTTCCCTGATGGCTAATGAGGCTGAGCATTTCTTTCAGTGCTTCTCTGCCATTCGATATTCCTTTATTGAGAATTCTCTGTCTATAGCTCCATACTCCATTTTTAATTGGATTATTTGATTATTTTGCTGTTTAACTTCTTTAATTCTTTATATATACTGGATAATAGTCCTCTGTCAGATATAGGGTTGGTGAAGATCCTTTCCCAATCTGTAGGCTGTCGTTTTGTTCTGAGGACAGTGTCCTTTGCTTTACAGAAGCTTTTCAGTTTCATGAGGTCCCATTTATTGATTGTTGCCTTTAGAGCCTGTGCTGTTGGTGTTCTGTTCAGGAAGTTTTCTCCTGTGCCAATGAGTTCAAGGTTCTTCCCCAATTTTTCTTCTAAGCGGTTTAGTGTGTCTTTTTTATGTTGAAGTCTTTGATCCATTTGGACTTTAATTTTGTGCAGGGTGATAAGTATGGATCTATTTACCTTTTTCTACATGTATACATCCAGTTAGACCAGTCTTGGAGAGATCAGGGATACATGGCACATATCTGAACATAGTAAAGGCAATATACAGCAAGCCTATAGCCAATATCAAACTCAATGGAGAGAAACTTAAATCATCCCCACTGAAATCAGGGACAAGGCAAGGCTGTTCACTCTCTCCATATCTCTTCAACATTGTTCTTGAAGTCCATGCTAGAGCAATAAGACAATTGAAGGAGATCAAGGGGATACAAATTGGAAAGGAAGAAGTCAATGTATCACTATTTACAGATGATATGATAGTATACCTGAGTGACCCCAAAAACTCTACCAGGGAACTCTTACAGCTGATTAACACCTTCAGCAAAGAAAGTGGCTGGATACAAAATTAACTCAAAAAAAAAAAAATCAGTAGCTCTCCTGTATACAAAAGACAAAAGGGCTGAGAAAGAAATTAGAGAAACAATACCCTTCACAATAGCCTCAAATGATATGAAGTACCTTGGTGTGAACCTAACCAAGCAAGTCAAAGACTTGTATGAAAAAAAAAATCCAGTCGCTGAAGGAAGATTAGAAGAAGATATCAGAGGATGGAAAGATCTCCCATGCTCATGGCTTGGCAGGATTAATATAGTAAAAATGGCCATCTTGCCAAAAGCAATCTACAGATTCAATGCAATTCCCATCAAATTGCTAACACAATTCTTTAGAGACCTTGAAAGAAAAATTCTCACCTTCATATGGAACAACAAGAAACCCAGAATCGCTAAAACAATATAGTAAAAGATCTTCAGGAGGGATCTCCATCCCTGATCTCAAGCTGTACGATAGAGCAACAATACTAAAAACTGCCTGGTACTGGCATAGACACAGACTGGTGGATCAATGGAATCAAATAGAAGACCCAGAAATAAATCCACACACTTATGGACACCTGATTGTTGACAAAGATGTCAAAACCATTCAATGGGAAATAAAAGACAGCATCTTTAAAAACTGGTAACATTTTAACCAGACCCATATCTCTGGAAGAGGGTCAGAATGATCTTGTAACTCCAATCTGTAGGATATACACTATGACAAACATGTTAGGTGGGGAAGTGGGGAAACCATTTTGACTTCAAAACAATCTGAAATACACAACAGGAAATTATCTCAAAATTAATCTCTCTCTCTCTCTCTCTCTCTCTCTCTCTCTCTCTCACACACACACACACACACTGCTCTCTGGATGTCCCTTGCAGGAAAATAAATCACAATTGATACCAGGGGCATCATTTTGAAATGTAAGAACTACACATGATTTTCCCCCCAAAAGTATAATAAACAGAGTGTTTTTATCCCTGTAGTGTAGACTCTTTTGTTAGGTAAGTATATTCTTTATTAGTATAAACATAGACTCTTCTGAATCTTTCATTCATCATTTTCCTACTTACATAATTGATAAATGCTATCCATATGTGGAGTCATCATGAGAAAGAAATACAATGAAGCCTACAGAATACATTGTAGGAAATGAGATTTTTATAGTAATATTCTTGGTGCTTTTCTAGCCGAAAGCTAGTGACTCCAGTGTAGATTTTCTCTTCAGGGGGAGCTTTTGACTCCAGTGAACTGCATTCACACTGCATTCTGTGCAGTCTTCCACCCTGCCCTGAATTGTAAGTAGTTAATGGCAGATCCTTAGCGGCATAAGGTGATGGATGATTACTTAATTAGGAAGTCATTCCCTTCTCTTTTCTTTGTAACATAACAGAAAAAAAAAAGTCTATTTGACTTTATGGGCAAACGCATTGTTTCAGGATAAATGGAGAGTTAATAAGAACAGATGGAATCAGCATGTGAGGACAAACAAAAGTATTTTTGAAAATCTTTAAAAAGATCTAGGAACTAAAAAAGATTTCTAATGGAATTCTGGGCTCCAATTTTCTGTTCTCAATTAGCTAATGCATTTCATTCTTTCATCAATTACAGCCCATAAAAAGCCTACTTTTACTTCCCATCAGGTCTGCTTTTCCTCTTATGGAACAGGAGCCCACAGGGGAGAACAGAACTAAAATAATAATAATGCTTCTCAGAAAGGTAGGATAGATGTTCTCTGAAGAAAAAAAAAAGGTGGAAAACCTTCCCCTTCATGAAGGAAGAATATTCTGCTATACTTTTAGAAAATGATATGAACTTGTGAATCAGATGAAGGCAAAAGGTCTTGTGGAGTTCAGAGAGCTTCATTCTTCATTGTCATTTATCAGTATATCTCTCATTACATACCCCTCTTATCCTATTCTTTGGTTTTAGTTTTAAATAAGCTTAAATTAACTTAAATTTGTAAATTATATATATATATATATATATAGAGAGAGAGAGAGAGAGAAAGAGAGACAAAGATAGTGAAACAGAGACAGTCATTGATGATGATGATGATAGATAGATAGATAATATAGACAGACAGAGATAGAGAGATAGAGATAGAGAGAAAGAGATAGAGATACATAATTGTAAATAACCAGAAAATACATTCCTAAGAAATGGCCTTTATTACCTTAATATCTAATATTAAGTCATATATATCATTTGTAGGTATACACAAACTGTAAATATGGTTTATTTAAGAATTTAGCAGAGACCTGAGACGCTTGTAGAATATGCATGTATTAATCTACATACCTTTATCCTATTCATCAATATGAAATACCTCAGAATTCTCACTTATATCTAAGTGGAAATAACAGACAAATATGTGAGGAATTCAACTGCTTAGTTTTTCAAAAGACAAAAAACCAAACCAAACCAAACCAAAAAAAAAAAAAAAAAAAAAAAAAAAAAAAAAAAAAAAAAAAAACTCAACCACAGTAAACTCTCTTAGCCTAATTGGTCAGCCATATGTAGTGGTTTATATTATAGTGAAGTCAGTTTGGGTTTTCATCATTTGTATGTTACAACTACTAGACTTGTATTTTTTTCTCATCCTAAAAGATGTTTAAGAGTAATTAAAAATAATTTTCACATCACAGTCAGAATGCTATATTCCTGAGTTTAGATTCAGTTTCTATAAGATCTTTGAAGAGCAATACTTGCAATTTGAAGGAAATTGAGGCTTACAAGAACAGCTACATTGGTTTAATCATGAGGTTCCTACTTCTCCATCTCCACCATTTCTGACTGTAATCCTGATATATGTGCCTACCAACAGCATGCATTTGAAATTCAGGTGAAAAGCAGCTAACCTTAAATCTGACTATTTGATTAAACTATTATTCTCCTCATAACTATGTCTTCAATTGTTGACCTTTAACAAAGCATTTAAATTAGCAAATAGTTTTACTTCAAAATTAAAATAAAGGAAGCAAACCAGACATCTTTCTTCTATGAGGAAGTGGTTTAGAATGAATGATTTCTTCACAGAGATAGACAATCTACAATCTTCCAATGGTTCACAAGGAAGGATAAAATGAAAGGCGAAAGGGATATAGTCAATGCTAGAAAAGAATGGTAAAACAATCACAAAAGCAAAACAACTAATGTGTCAAGTACTTGCCTTAAAATGAGTGTGGATCTTACTATTTCCCACTTCTTATATAAGATTCCATTCACTCTGCCGAACAGTTGGCCATAAGTCTCAGTGTCTGCTTTGATAATCTGTAGGGCAGAGCCTTTCAGAGGCCCTCTATGGCAGGTTCCTAGGTTGTTTCCTGTTTTCTTCTTCTTTTGATGTCAATTGTCTTTGCTTTTAGGGATGGGGATTGAGCATTTTAGTCCACTGTGTAGATGTACCACAATTTCTGCATCCATTCTTCAGTTGAGGGACATCTGGGCTGTTTCCAGCTTCTGGCTATTACAAATAAAGCTGCTACAAACATGGTTGAGAAAATATCCTTATTGTGTACTTGAACCTCTTTTGAATATATGCCTAAGAGTGGTATGGCTGGATCTTGAGGAAGCGCTATTCTTAGTTGTCTGAGAAAGCATCAGATTTATTTCCAGAGTGGTTGGAGAGCAACAGAACCAGATAATTTGAACACAGGGGTCTTCCCAGAGACTCATACTCCAACCAAGTACCAGGCATGGAGATAACCTAGAACCCCTGCACAGATGTAGCCCATGGCAGTTTAGTGTCCAAGTGGGTTACATAGTAATGGGAAGAGGGATTGCCTCTGACATAATCTGATTGGCCTGCCCTTTGATCACCTCCCCCTGATGGGGGAGCAGCCTTACCAGACCACAGAAGATGACAATGCAGCCATTCCTGATGAGATCTAATGGACTAAGATCAGATGGAAGGAGAGGAGGACCTCCATTATCAGTGGACTTGGGGAGGGGCATGCGTGAAGAAGGGGGAGAGAGGGTGGAACCGGCAGGGCAGGAGGGAGGGGCTTATGGGGAATACAAAGAGAATAACGTGTTAATAAAATAAAATTAAATTTAAAAATACATATATAATATGTATGTATGTATGTATGTATATACATAATGAATAATTTAAATGAAAAAAACTGAGTGTAGATGGTTTACCTGCAGGTGTCTGTGCACCACCTGGAGACCAGTACCTGCAAAGGCCAGAAATGAGAACTGGAGTGTCCGACCTGGGTTGCTAAGGTTGTGAGGCACCATGTAGGCTGCGACGAATCAAACCTTGTTCATCTGGAAGAAAACAATTACTTTTAACTGCTTATGCATCTCAGCCCACAAAATTCCTTTTATTCCATCTGTCTCCTCGGGTTTTAAAATTCAATGAAGCACTTCAGATAAGGTTATGCTGACTTCTCCATTAATCACATCAAACATAGACTGATGAGTAGATATAGCCAACGATTGCAATTGCAATGTGTGAACTGTGGACCATCAGGATCCCTATGAATGTGGTTATCACTAAACACTAAAGTTATCTAACATGTTTTAAGATTTTCGTTAAAGAACTTGTTAAGACTCAGTTGTACGGTTCTTAGTTTGGAATTTGTTGATGACTGTGACAACTTGACACAAGTTAAAGTCTCTGAGAGAAGGGACACTCAAAGATGAAAATGCATCCATCAGATTGGACTGTAGGCAAGCCTGTTGGGCATTTTCTTAATTAGTGATTGATGGGAGAGGGCCTAGGCCACTGTGGATTATGCCTTCCCTGAGTTGATAATCTGGAGTTCTATTAGAAAGCAGTCTAAACAAGCCGTGAGGATTCAAGTCAGTAAGCAGCACCCCTCCATGTACTCTACATCACTTCCTGTGTTGGAGGTTGGTCTAATGCTAATTACTGACACTCAAGATCTGGTTACTGGCTGTCAGATACACCCATCCTTGTTTGTGTAAGCCTGCCTACAACATTACACCTGATTGGTTCGTCAAATGGCCTATACTTGGGCAAGGCAGAATGGGGTAGGCATGGCTAAGGTTCTCTTGCTTTGAGAATGAAGAATGACAGAATCAGGGGCTGGAAGTGGGGACACATGGACAGAAATGGAGAGAAGGAAGAAACCAAGATAGGTTAGCCTGGAGAAGAAACCATGTAGGGCCTCCAATAATGGTCTGACTCCAATAATTGTGTGAAAAGGCCCAGATAAAGAATAAAAGAAGGATTTATAAGATTATGGATGGAAGATAGCATGGTTAAGGAGGATGGTATCGGATGGGGGCTGGAAGACAGATGTTGAGGTGATTCATTTTAAAATAAGGCAAATTTAAAATCCAACAGGGTCTGTGTCTTATTATTTGTGAAAGCCAGTTAGATAATACTGCTGTGATAATAATAAGGCTAAAATAAATACTAAATAGCCAACCACTATTATTTTTTATTTAATACAACACTCCTGGTTCCAACTTTCTGCCCTATTTGAGGTTCTGTCCTGACTTCTGTTGATGATTAACATTGATGTGGATGTGCAAGCCAAATAAGTCCTCTCCTCCCCAGGTTGCTTTGGTCATGGTGTCTTCTCACAACAACGATAACCCTAAAGAAGACAGTAACATTGTCGTGTCCCAGTAATTAAATATTTGATATCCCTGAATGAAATTCTCATATGGTTGTTATACCTATGTAATGGGACACAATTTGTTATACAGGTAAACCTCATTTTAAAAATGTTGTTTTGGGAACTTCTTTCACACAGACTTTTCTAAAGCAACATTTGCAATCCTAACCCTTTTCTGCACACACATTTAATTGTGACTACTTTTAACTAATCTTAATAAACAGATGATAGTGTTCCCAAGAGCATGTTTAAGGCATAAAGCGTGGCCCACAAAGAATGCTTTATTTGCCAGTCCAGGGAGCTTCTCCATTATAGAAAGTTGAATTGGGAAACAAAATAAATAGTCGATTTTGTGTGAAATGAACCAAAATAATCACAAAATAGGTATAGGTCATTTTGGAAGGACCCTACTGTTTGAGGTTGCAATCCTACCAGTCTGGATAGCTATTGTGAGCTCAGCATTAAGGTGCAGGACTCCCCCTCTCCAGCAGGACCTCCTGATCTCTGCCTGACTTCATCTTTAGAGTGGCTTTAGACAAAGATGCACCTAACCACATTTGATATATGTCCTTTGACACAGCTCCCTGCTAGCTTTCCCTTCCCTGCACAGATAGGATAATTAGGTACTGTGTTCCTGTTTATATGATAGGAGCATGCTGTTTAATGCCAATCAAGCATCTTTGAAGTGCCTGATTTTATCCAATTATCTACACCTACCCTTAGAGCTCCTCACCAACATCCCAAGGTGTATACAGCCTTTCTTTTACAAAATTAAAGTTGAGCTAGATCCCTAAAATGGTTTCTGCACTGTTTGAATTCCTCCTGCTCACCTGCCTTTCAAGCTCTGTGCTTCGCCTTCTGCTCCTTCTGCCTTCGTGGGCTGGTGCCCAAGAGTCCCCCATGAGAAAGGAGGACCCCAAGGTCAGAGTGTCTGAGTTATGAACAAGCCAAGAAACTAATGATCCAAAAATATAGTCACATAAAAGCACCAGGATTAAAGAATAAATATGCTAAAAGCCACAGGTAATCTGAGAAACTCAGGAAAGGAAAGTTAGCTAGCTGAATGCATCTGCAGGTAGTTAGGAGCCAGGAAGCCCCTGACAAGAGGGCCAATGTACCAACCTCTGTTGGTATTCACATCATTAAGATTGTCAGAAACAGATGTAGAAATGGAATCTTCTACTCTTTTTTTTTTTTCAGTCAAAGCATTTTATTTTATTTTTCCTTTTTTTTTCTTCTTTTTATATTAATTACAGTTTATTCACTTTGTATCCTAGCTGAAGTCACCTCTCTCATTCCCTTCCAATCTCACCCTCCCTCCCTCGTCTCCTTCCATATCCCTCTCCAAGTCCACTGATAACAGAGGCCCTCTTCCCATTCCATCTAACCTTTGCCTATCAGGTCTCATCAGGACTGGCTGCATTGTCTTCCTCTGTGGCCTGGTAAGACAGTTCCTCCTCAGGGGGAGGTGATCAAAGAGCTAGCCACTGAGTTCATGTCAGAGACAGTCCCTGTTCTCCTTACTAGGGAACCCACTTGGATATTGAGCTGCCATGGGCTACATCTGTGCAGGGGTTCTAGGTTATCTCCATGCATGGTCTTTGGTTGGAGTATCAGTCTCAGAAAAAAACCCTGTGCCCAGAATTTTTTGTTCTGATACTCTCCTTGTGGAGCTCCTGTCCCCTCCATGTCTTTCTATCTCCCCCTTCTTTCATAAGATTTCCTGTACTCTGCCCAAAGTTTGGCTGTGAGCCTCAGCATCTGCTTTGATACCCTCCTGGGTAGAATCTTTCAGAGGCCCTTTGTGGTAGGCTCCTATCCTGTTCTCTGTTTTCTCCTTCTTCTGATGTTCATCCCATTTGCCTTTCTGAGTGAGAATTGGTCATCTTTCCCAGAGTCCTCCTTGTTTAACTTCTTTAGGTGTACAGATTTTAGAATTTTCTACTCTTAAAGTTCCCTTCCTTCTCTATAAAATCCCCAAAGCTCCTGTGCCTTAGTGCACAGTTCCCAGTTCAACCAGCAAGACCACTATCTTTCATTGTTCTAGTAAAATCTGCTTCTCTTGAGGACAATCTCCTCTTTCTTTTTATTTTCACATATACCCCACCGCCCGATTAGACTTGATATGACAAGTACAAGGGTTATATTATTCTATCTGAAATAAATATTCATGACTGATATAGAGAGTATATCAACTTCCTGTTTATTTACTTTGCCCAATCTGAGCCCACCCCTACTATGTATCATAGGAAAAATTACTTTCCTTATTTAGAAATATGTTTTTTTTTTCTCTTGGTCACTTTCCTCTCAACTACTCTTTTTGTTCTATATGGCTACTGAATAAATGTTGCTTGAGGTATTGTTTTTACACAATACTGGAAATTTTCTTCTTCTGTTTTCCTTATGTGAGACCCTTAGATTTCTCAGTCTCATGATTTCTACTTTCTTTTTTTTGATGTATTTTTTTCAGTTTTTCTATTACAATTTATTAGCTTTGTATCCCAGCTGTAGCACTCTCCCTTGCTCCCTTCCAACCTCTCTCCCTCTTCTCCTTCCATGCCCTTCCCAAGTCCACTCATAGGAGAGGACCTCCTCCCCTTCCATCTGATCCTAAACTATCAGGTCTCATCAGGACTGGCTGCATTGTCTTCCTCTGTGGCCTGATATGGCTGCTCCACCCTCATGGGGAGTGATCAAAGAGCCCACCACTGAGTTCATATCAGAGACAGCCCTTATTCCCCTTACTAGGGTATCTACTTCGATACTGAGCTGCATTTGTTACATCTGTTCAAGGGTTCTAGGTTATCTTTATGAATGGTCCTTGGTTGGAGTATCACTCTCAGAAAAGACCCCTGTGCCCAGATTTTTTGCCTTTGTTGCTCTCCTTGTGGAGCTCCTGTCCCCTCCAGGTCTGTCTATCTTCCCCTTCATTCACATGATTCCCTACTTTCTTAGGTCCTCTATTAACAGAGCAGACAGAGTATATCTTTCTGTAGAATAATTTGAAAGGATGTGTGTGATGGAGACTTTTTGTAGACATCATTGTTTGAAAGAAAATTTACAAATAAAATTTAGGTTCAGGATACAGTCTCAGGAATTTGATGATCTACTTTATCATCCATTACCTTCCTGTGTTGCTCTCCAGCATTTGATTCATTTATGATCCTTTAATTTTTGTATACACTTATTAATTTTTCTCTCATATTTATATAACCATCATCTCATTCTGTACATCCAATGGTCTATGGGCTCTAAGCTACCGTCTATGGTCATAGGATCCATGCTGGTAGTAGATTTGAAATGGTCTTTATTCTTTCATGCTTGCATTGAGTAGACAGGCCCTGTTGTTCTCTAGCCCATTTTGATTTTTTTTTTAATTTCTTTCCTTTTCTGTTTAAACAACTTTCTTCATCATCATTATTAATAATTATAGTTTATTCACTTTGTATCCCAGCTGTATCCCCTCCTTCATTTTCTCCCTGGTCCAACCTCTCTACTTCTTTCAGCCCTATGTCTCTCCCCTAGTCCACTTAGAGGGGAGGTTCTCCTCCTCTACTATCTGACCCTAGCCTATCAGGTCTCATCAGGACTGTTGGATCCTCTTTCTCTGTGTCTAGGAAGGCCACCTCAACAGGAGGAGATGATCAAAGAGCAGGCAACCTAGTTAATGCAAGAGAGTACCCCTGCTCCCATTACTAGGGAATGCACATGGAAACTGAGTGGCCTATGGACTATATTTGAGCAGGAGCTCTATGTCTGCTCCATGCATGGTCCTTGGTTGATTCATCAGTCTCTGCAGCCCCCCCCCCTTGGCCCCGAATTATTGGCTCTGTTGGTCTCTTTGTGCAGTTTCTCTCCCCTCCAGGTATTTCTATCTTCCCATTCTTCCATAAGATTGCCTGTACTCTGCCCAAAGTTTGGCTATGAGTCTCAGCATCTGCTTTAATACCCTGCTGGGTAGAGCTTTTCAGAGTCCCTCTGTGGAAGGCGTCTGTATTGTTCCTTGTCTTCCCCTACTTCCAAAGTCTATCCTGTTTGACCTTCTGTAAGAGGAATAAACATCTTCCCTAGGGTTCTTCTTGTTGTTTAGCTTCTTTAGGACTATAGATTTTAGTGTGTTTATCCTAAATTATATGGCTAAAATCCAGTTATAAGTGAGTATAAACCATGTGTGCCTTTCTGCTTCTGGACTACCTTACTTGGAATGATCTTTTCTAGCTACATCCATTTGCCTGCAAATTTCATGATTTCTTTGTTTTTAACTGCTATGTAGTATTATATTGTATAAATGTACCAAAATTCTTATATCCGTTCTTTTGTTGAGGGACACGTACATTATTTCCAGATTCTGGCTATTATAGTTCTGATTTTAATATTGAAATTCTTAAATCTGAAAACCTTCATACTGAATCCTAGAAACACCAAGGAAATTGTTTACAGAGTTGATAATGTTCTTCACATGACACATCCATCAAGAACTGCAAGTTTGGACTTGTAGGGTAGAGGGTTAGGATGGGTTTCAAGACAGGGTTTCTCTTTGTAGCCTTGGCTGTGCTTTGTAGCCTTGGCTCTGTTGGACTGTTGTAGACCAGGCTGGCTTCAAACTCACAGTAATCCTTCTGACTCTGCCTCCCTGACTGCTGAGATTAAAGTGGTGCGCCACCAAGCTGCGTTGGAAAACTTTCATGAAGTGTTTAGCAGCTATGATTTTACTCTTCTATTTCTTGACATTTATTTCTTAAAATTATTTCTCAGATATGATCCTCTCATTTGATAAGACAATCATAACATTTCTAGCTATTATGTTTTTGTAATCTTCATTTCATCTTTCTAAGCATTTCTTTTTAATTTTATGTATTTAGTTATCAACTTTACATCTCAATCAAAGCCACATTCCTCCTCTCCTCCTGGACCCACCCTCCCTTCCTCTTCCCCCTATCTGCCTTTCCCTGCCCCTCAGAAACGAGGAGTCCCTCAACCCCCATCCCCATCTGTCCCACCACTGCACATCAAGTCACATCAGGACTGAGCACATCCTCTTGCATGCTGGCCTGGCAAGGCAACCCTGCCAAGGGGATGTGATCAAAAAACATGCAACAGAGTCCACATTATAGATAGCCCCTGCTCTCCTCACTAGGAAACCCACATGAAGTCCAGGCTTTCCATCGTATGCTTATGTGTAGAGGGCCTAAGTTCAGTATATTCCTGGTCCTTGGTTGGTACATCAGTCTCTGCAAGCATCCCCTGTGCCCAGATTATTTGGTTCTGATGTTCTTGTGGAGCCCTGTCATCTCTGAGTCTTTCTATCCTTCCCCGACTCGTCCATAAAGCTCACTGCACTCTGCCCAATATTTGGCTGTGGGGTCTCAGCATCTGTTTCAATCCATGGTCCTCCCAGAGGACAGCCATGCTAGGCTTCCTTCGGCATGCATAGTAGAGGATCATGGGGTTGGCTCTCTCCCATGAGGTGGGTCTCGGGTTGGGCCAGGCATTGTTTTGACATTCCCTCCACTTCTGCTCTATCTTTATTCCTGTACATTTTCTAGGCAGGGTAAATTTCAGGTCGAAGTTTCTGTGGTTGCTTTCATCACTTTCTGTTGAATTTTCCTATCTGACTTCTTTTTTTCAAGAACTTTTTCT
Source organism: Rhombomys opimus (assembly GCA_010120015.1). Classification (NCBI taxonomy): domain Eukaryota; kingdom Metazoa; phylum Chordata; class Mammalia; order Rodentia; family Muridae; genus Rhombomys; species Rhombomys opimus. The sequence continues at coordinate 357,509 of REGO01000210.1, forward strand.
CAAAGTGTTTCATTTTCTAATATAAATTATTAGTGTTTAATGAATATGTTTCCTTCTGTCCACACAGGTTTTCTGCTCATTTCGGTAAAAGCTCCTCTTTTTTTTGGAGTAGATCATGTTTGACACCAGCCTAACATATTTGATAATTATATGTTGTTTTTAAAGCTGTAAACTGAAAATTTAACAGGAAATTCTATGGACCTGATCAGTGAAAATAATCCAAATATTTCTGTGAATTCTCTAATTATAGTAACTGAATAATAACTTTCTGAAGTTATTGGTCTCTACAAAATAAACTACTTTTTTCTCTATTAATTATGTATTCACTTTACATCCTGTTGCACCCCCCTCTTCTCCTCTAGTTTCACCTTCACACACAACTCCCCCCCCAGTTCGCCCCTCTCCTTCATCTCAGAGAAGGCTGAGGTCCCCATGGGACCCAGCACCCCTGGCACATTAGGTCCCTGTAGAACAAGGCTAATCATCTCCCACTGAGGCCAGATAAGGCAGCCCAGTGAGGGGAACACAATCCAAATGGAGGCATCATAGTCAAAGATGGCCCCTACTCCCACTTTGGAAGACCCACAAAAAAACTAAGCTACAAATCGGCTACATATGTGCAGGGACCTAGGACCAGTCCATGCATGCTCTTTGGCTGGCAATTCACTTCCTGTGAGTCCCCATGAGCCCAGGTTAGTTGACTCTGTAAGTCTTCTGTGGAGTTCTGGACCCCTTTCATTCCTGCAATCATTCCTCCACTCCTCCATAGTACTTCCTAGACTCTGTCTAATGTTTGGCTGTGGGTCTTTTTATGGGTTTCCATCAGCAGCCAGAAAATTCTCAGAGGAGTTATTCTAGGCTCCTATCTACAAGCATAGCAGGGTAATATTAACAGTGTAAGGGACTGGGTCTCAAGTAGGACCAATCTTTAGTCAGACATCCCTTCAATATTTGTTCCATCTTTGCCCCTGCACATCTTGTAGTCAGGACTAAGGTTTTGGGTCAAAGGATTTATGGTTGGGTTGGTATCTTTATCCATTTGCTGGAAGTCCTGTCTGGATACAGGAAGTGGCCATTTTAGGCTCCATATGCCCAGCTGTTAGGAGTCTCAGCTAGGATGACCCTATAGTCTTCCTGGAGCCTCCCCTCTCCCAGGTTTCTGGCAATTTCCAGAGGTGCCCCCATCTCTGATTTCTATTCTTTCAACCAGCCCTCTCCCCTGCCCTCCCTGCTCGTAACCCCCACACTACTCCATACCCTCTCCTACTCAATTCTCTCCCTTCATCCACATCTAATGTCTATTTTATTTCCCCTTCGGAGTGAGATTCAAGTATCCTCCCTTGGGACCTCCTGGTAACTTAACTTCTTTGTATCTATGGATCGTATGATATGTATCCTGTACATTATGGTTAATATCCACTTAGAAGGGGGTATATACCATGCATGTCTTTTTGGCTTTGGGTTACCTCACTCAGGATGATCTTTTTCTAGCTCCATGTATTTGCTTGCAAATTTCATGATTTCCGTGTTTTTAATAGCTGAATTGTATTCTATTGTGTAAATGTGCCACGTTTTCTTTATCAATTATTCAGTTGAATGACACCTGGGTTGTTTCCAGTTTCTGACTATTATAAATAAAGCTTACTCTGAACATTGTTGAGCAACTGTCCTTGTGGTATGGTGGAACATCTTTTGGGTATATGCCCAGAAGTGGTATAGCTAGGTTTTGAGGAAGTACTATTCATAATTTTCTGAGAAATCTCCAGATTGCTTTCCAGTGATTTTTCAGCTATTCTGGGTATTTTTGTTTTCCAATATTGAAGTTGAGAATTGTTATTTTAAGGTGTATAAAGAATTGTGTTTACATTTTGATAGGAATTGCTTTTGGTATTATAGTTATTTTTACTGTTAATCTTAATGATCCATGAGCATGGGATATCTTTCCATCTTTTGATTTACTCTTAAATTTCTTTCTTCAGAGACTTGAAGTTCTCATGATACAGGTTTTTCACTTGCTTGGTTAAATATACAAGAAATATTTTATATTTTGTGTCTACTTTGAAAGGGATTTGTTTTAATTTCTTCCTCATTCCATTTGTCACTTGTATACAAGACAGCTGTTATTTTTTGTTTGTTTGTTTTAGTTAATTTTGTATCTACCCACTTTGCTTAAGGTGTTTATCAGCTGTAGAAGTTCTCTGGTAGAATTTGGAGGGTCACATGTATGTTATCATATCATCTGCAAATAGCAGAATAATTTTCTAATCTTCTTTATTAGTATACATTTAATTTCTATGGTCCCAAAAGGACATAGGGAATCCTGAGTTCTGACAATTTTGTATGTATTCTCTTTAAGCACTTTTTTTATGATCTTGGATTCTCTTGATTTTTGTACCTCTGGTTTGAGAACTTCTCAAGTTAACCAAACCTCTTTTGAGAGTAGTCTCCAAGTTTCTGTGATAATAAAGGGGACTCAGTGACTAGTCTGAGTATTACAAGTGCAAGTTTTTTTATACAATCTTTCAAACAATATCCCATTTTTGGCACTTGTTATTTGAAATAATCTTTCAATTTATCTGTTTCAATAATGACTCATTCAGCTTCCTTGATCTACTTTATTCTACTATCCTTTCAACAGAAAAGACCAACAGGATATTTTGAAATAAAACCACATTATCTAAGATTCTTTTAGTGGCTCACCAAAACACTTAGAAGAAAACCTTAGAATGACATAAACTATACAATCTTGCCCTTAAATCTGGCAAGACTTCATTTGGTATATGTATATCATTCTCAAAGCATAAATAAAACAATAAACCTTAATGTATACAACTTTATCAGTCAAACCTATCAACTAGTAATCATGCCAAGGCTTTTCCTGATACAAGGTCATGGTACAAGATGTTCTCATTGAAAAAAATTCTTAACACGCATGCACACACACACACACACACACACACACACACACACACACACAAACATCTTGGACATGGCTGAATCCTGCATCTTTTATGCATGTTTTTTATTGTTTGCTTTTCAGAAAAAAAAAAAACAAACCCTTTTTGACCACCTGTTACAAATATCTCATCCATAATTCCCATTCTAGCTCTTTGTCTATTTCCTCTTTAGCGTTTATCTCAGTTTGTAATTATCTAATTTCTCTCAGGAATACTGTAGAAGGACATTTGTGTGGCTAATTTAAATATGCAACACCACTTTGCATATCTATACAAGACACATTTCTTTTCCTTACCAATATGGACACAAGATTATTTTCAGGAAATTATATTGGCTGCTTTTAACTAGATGCTGTAGTTTTTACAGAATAGACTGAAGCACATTTGCTGGTTACTGAGAGGCATTTTCATAAATGAAAAGCTGAACCACACTTGTCAAAATAGAAGAACAATGTGTGCTGAGTGTTGACTTTTTAGGTTAGATATTCTCTTTCCTTGAGCAGTCAGAATACTCACCCCAGGGCTTTCAAACTGGCAGAGGAAGACAAGTGACAGACATGACACAAGGAGAAGCAGGGTGAGCAAAGCACTTTCTCTGAATTCAAGTAATCTGGAATGTGTTTCCGTTTACAAAATGAGAGGCAATAAGATTGATCCAAAATACAAGGCAACATCAGTCAACGAGAATGATACAAGTGTTTCTCTTGCAGAAGAAAGATTACATCCTACAATTTAGGAATTATAATAAACTATGTGAGAAGCTTTGATACCCACATGCCTCCCTTGCTGTAGAAGTCTGAAAAGGAGACACTCAAGTGGTATAGTATAGGTAGAGAGGGTAGCAAAGAAACAGGTTAAGAATTGGTGAGATACTCTTTTGTCTGTATTTGAGATCTATAATGAACTTTAAACTATTACTAAACCTAATGTCTTTTTGAGACAGTATCATATCACAAAGGCTAGACTTAACTCTTGGTGTAGCTAAGGATATGGTTGAACTACAAATTCTCCTGTCCATAGCTCCCAAGTATTGTGATTACAAGTACACACCATTGTGTCTGTTTTATTAAGCACTGGGGATTGAACTCAGGACTTTGTGAATGCTAGGCAATGATTCTCCCAACTGCTCTGAACTCCCAGTCCTAACATTTTATTTTATTTTTTATTGTTTATTATTGTTACTTACATTTCATTAACTCTGTATTCCAGCTGTATCCCGCTCCCTTATTCCCTGCCAATCCCACCCTCCCTCCCTCAGCTTCTCCCTGCTCCTTTCCAAGTCCACGGATTGGGGAGGACCTCCTCCCCTTTTGTCTGACCCTGTTTATCAGGTATCTTCAGGGCTGGCTGCAAAGTCCTCCTCTGTGGCCTAGCAGGACTGCTCCTCCCTTGGGGCGTGGGAGGTCAAAAAGCCTACCATTGAGTTCCTGTCAGAGATAGTCCCTGTTCCCCTTACTATGGGAAACCAATTGGTTATTGAGCTACCATGACCTTCATCCGAGTAAAGGTTCTAGGTTATATCCATACATGGTCCTTGGTTGGAGAAACAGTTTCAGAAAAAAACCCTGTGCCCAGATATATTTGGTCCTTGTGGGGCTCCTATCCTTTCCCCATCATACTAACTCCCCTTCTGCTGAAGGTTTGGTTATGAGTCTTAGTATCTGTTTTGAAACGCTGTTTGGTAGGGTCTTTCAGATGCCTTCTGTGGTAGACTCCTGTCATACTTCCAATGCACATCTCATTTGTCTTTCTAAGTGAGGATTGATCATCTTACCTCGTGTCTGCTTTTTTGTTTATCTTCTCCATTGCTGCTGGGAATGTAAACTGGTACAACCACTTTGGAAGTCAATCTGTCGCTTACTCAGACAATTAGGAATAATGCTTCCTCAAGACCCAGCTATACCACTGCTAGGTATATACCCAAAATTTGCTCAAGTACACAGCAAGGACATTTGCTCAACCATGTTTGTAGCAGCTTTATTTGTAATAGCCAGAACCTGGAAACAACCCAGATGTCAACGGAGGAATGGATACAGAAATTGTGGTATTTTTACACATGGAATACTACTCAGCAATCAAAAATGAGGAAATCATGAAATTTGCAGGCAAGTGGTGGGATCTAGAAAAGATTATTCTGAGTGAAGTATCCCAGAAGGAAAAAAACAAACATGGTATATACTCACTTGTATAGACCTACAAGATATGATAAACATAATGAAGTCTATACACCTAAAGAAGATAAACAAGAAAGCTAACATTTTATTTTTAATGAGGCATATGAGGTGTTGCGAAAATGACTTATTCATTTTCTCAATGAATAACAGAAACAGAACTGGGAAGAAGACTTTGTTTCCCACATGCATAGTTTGGGACTCCCTTCTTACCATGAATCAGCACGTCTATCATGGTCTATTGCAAATTCTGTGCTGGCCCCCAAACCAATATATCCTTGGAACGTTTATATTAGCATTATTTGGAAATAAGGTATTTGTAAATGCATTCAGGTTATGGTATAATGATACTGAATAAAATTTGATAAATCATATCTGTCTCAATAATAGAAAGGAGAAAGTAATTATTACCTAGGTACAGAAAAGAAATGGAGAAGAAGAATACGTAAAGAGAAAAAATGGAGTCTAGGATAAGAATTAGGAAAGATGGTTCCAACTACAAGAAACTTGCAAGTATCTTTGGAGCTCCTGAAAATGGGGCATGACCTCTTTACTCCTTAATTTCAGAAATGCATATTAATGTATTTCTGTTATTTCAAGTCACACCACTCCATGTAATGTTAGAGAAACCCTGACAAATGTTTGCACTGTTTAGGTCATATAGAACAGGAGACATTCCTTGATGTCCTCCCCAGTTTCTTCAGGTCAAAAAAGGTCAACTGATTCAATGATACATGCAACCTCCAGTGTTCAATGAATTGTGATTTTCTCTTTATTTCTCTACTTATCCAAACATATCCTTTCTCTGTAGAACAAATTAAAGAATTATATGCATTCGATTTCAAACAAAAACTTATCAGAATTATGAATACTGCTTGAGGAGATGGTTGGTGGGTAAAACATTTGCCACACAAGTGTGAGTACCTGAGAATGAACTCCAGAATCCATTTAAAGCCAGACTTGAAGAGTTCCTTTGCAACCCAAGTGGCCTTGTGATGAGATATGAAGAGGAAGTAGGTGTCCTCTTCTGGCTTATGCATCAGTGAATAGCAAGACACCTAATCTCAAACATGGTAGGCAGGGGCTGGTACTATATGTTGTGCTTTGACCTCTGAATGCATCTTTTGCAACACACACACACACACACACACACACACACACACACACACACACACATGAACATTCAAGTAAATACAAAGAAAAAAGAGAAATAACTGAATCAATACATTAAAACTTACTTTGGAAATTTTCCAAATAAAAGTAAATATAAGCTTCAGAATTTCAGTGATATACTTATCTGGTTTTGGAGAACCAGTTACTTCATATCTGGAAAGATACAGCATTAACCAGAACCCAAGAGAAGCACAGGTCAGCCAGTGCTTGTGAGACTCTGCAGTCTTAGGGTTTTGGAATAAGCACATATGTGCCTGATGAAAACTACTGTTGGATCTTGGGATGTGTTTTCATATTTGGTAAAAATAAAACTCGAAACAAGCAGACAATAATAGATAGCTTTGCTTTTGCTGGGTTTTAGATGAAAACAAATCCTACCAGAAAGAAACATATATATTCGCCCTGGAAGGCTTCCTCCTGGCTTCTACCTACAAGAAATTTGGCAAGAATACAAGAAAGCAGCCCAAGTTTAAGAGCATCTGTCTGAAAGGAAGAAACCCTCTGCCCTTGAATTGTTTGTTCTCTGTTGATAACTTCAGACTTCCAGTGACCTGGAAACTACTCTGCAAGAAGGAATAGACAGGGTAAAATACTGATCACCAAAAGAGATTTACTGCCTTCTGAAACCCTGCTGAAGTTGGCATATTGTTGATCATACAGAAACAAAGATTACAATATTCTCGAAGGGCCATTACCTTGTATAAAAAATTCAGCTATTGGACTCAGGAACAACTTACTGTCCCACCAAGCTCCACTCTCTCTTCTACATATGAAAAAGAGCAAAGTAGCTCTATGGAATTGCTGCATTGCCTGTTTCTGGTTGGCAAAATTATACACCAACTTTAGCTAAATTCTTTAACCACGCAAAAGAGAAAATACTCATGAATAGTTGTATTAGACATCATATCTAACCAGTCAGCCACCGTGGAGGTTTAATAAAGCCTTATATTCAAATACCAAATTTCAGAGTCCCTATTCTAATGTTTACCACTTTAGTTGTGTATAGCATTTTATTTGCACTGATGCCAGATTTCGCAAGTTTTGTGTCTATATATTTAGATATTAAATTCAGAAAAAATCAAACATCTATTTCAAATGACTTAAGCAGCAAAAGAAATTCATTAGCTCTTGATAGTAAAAAGTTCACAGCAGGGCTTCATTCAATAGTTCAAATCACAGAGAGAAAACATTATTGTGATCCTCTCTATGTCTCTAAAGTGTTAGTTCTTTTTCCAGCCATCATTTGTTTTCTCTGTCCAGCATACTTGTAAATGAAAGGAATAGAATGGAAAGAAATGAAAATAGGTGGTAGCTATGATTCCTCTGGTTATATAGAATAGGGAAAGTCAGATTGAAATATAAAGCAAGTGTAATTTCAGAGCTGCTTCTTTCCTGAGAGCTCTTTAATCTCATCTAACCTGGGAGAGTATCTCTTCTATCAGGTGAATTAAAAAAAAAAATAGGAAGCTTTTTTTCTATGGCGTTTGGCAAAAGTCTTAAGTTTCCTGTGAGCACAGGACTCAGCCACTGGGCTTATAAGATTGGGCTTTTTAGCTACTCTTTGCATTGGTCATAGGTTCTGCTTCTCTGAAACACAAGCTGGATCTAAGGGATAGAAATTCAGTACTAAATTAGCTTACTAGTAAGATCAGGACCCTAGGTGCCCGAAGCCAAGTGGTGAGATCAGGAGATGACAGACTTGAACATATGTCATAAACTTAGCGCCCAATCTATTTTGAAGCATTGTCTTGTGAAATCTAAAACAATACAGAGCTCAAAGCAAGAGTTTTAAAATCTGCAAGCAGAGAACCTCCTTGCAGTACCAAACTTTCAAGTATTTATTTATTTATTTATTTATTTATTTTTTAGACTTTATTTTTTTTATTTTTTATCAGTTACATTTTATTAATTCTGTAACCCAGCCGTGCCCCGAACCCTCGTTCCCTCCCAGTCCCTCCCTCCCTCATTACTACTGTGCCCCTTTCCAGGTCCACTGATAGGGGGGGAACTCCCCCCATTCATCTGATCCTGTTTTATCAGGTATCTTCATTGAGTTCCTGTTAGAAATAGTCCTTGTTCCCCTCACTTTGGGAAACCAATTGGTTACTGAGCTACCACAGGCTACATCTGAGCAGAGGTTCTAGGTTATATCCATACATGGTCCTTGGTTGAATGTCAGTTTCAGAAAAAACCCTATGCCCAGATATATTTGGTCTTTGTGGAGCTCCTATCCTTTCCCCATCAGACTAACTCCCCTTCTTTCTTATGATTCCCTGTACTCTGCCAAAGGTTTGGTCATGAGTCCTTGCTTTGAAAACACTGCTAGTTAGAGGCTTTCAGATGCGCTCAGTAGACCCCTGTCATGCGTTCAATGCACATCCCATCTGTCTTTCTAAACGAGGATTGATCCTCTTACCCCATGTCCGCTCTCTTGATTATCTTTTTTAGGTGTATAGATTTCATTATGTTTATCATATCTTATAGGTCTATATAAGTGAGTATATACCATGTTTGTCTTTCTCCTTCTGGGATATTTCACTCAGAATGATGTTTTCTAAATCCCACCATTTGCCTGCAAATTTCATGATTTCCTCCTTTTTGATTGCTGTGTAGTATTCCATTGTGTAGAAATACCATAATTTCTGTACCCATTCTTCCGTTGATGGACATCTGGGTTGTTTCCAGGTTCTGGCTATTACAAATAAAGCTGCTATAAACATGGTTGAGCAAATATCCCTTTTGTGTACTTGAGCAAACTTTGGGTATATACTAACAGTGGTATAGCTGGGTCTTGAGGAAGCACTATTCCTAATTGTCTGAGAAAGTGCCAGATAGCTTTCCAGAGTGGTTGTACCAGTTTACATTCCCACCAGCAGTGGAGGAGGGTTCCCCTTTCTCCACAACCTCTCCAGCATGTGTTGTGACTTGAGTTTTTCATCTTGGCCATTCTGATGGGTGTAAGGTGATATCTCAGGGTTGTTTTGATTTGCATTTCTCTGATGGCTAATGAGGATGTATTTAAAATGCAGCAAAGCAATAAAAACATCACAAAAACAAGTTTGCCAGAAATAACTGTGAGTGCTGTGTTTTTGCATCAATAATGTTTGTTATCAAGGAGCATATTTTCAAAAACTACTCTTTCGATAATAAACTAATATAACATAATTAAAAATAAAATAAGAAATCTATTTATGAACAATATTACTTTAGTTTTGTAAAATTATGCAAAAATATCAAGACAATTCTAGTTGGAGAAATAGAAAGAATCTTTTAAAATTATAATATTTATTAATAACAAATACTGTTCATTATTGACTATATGTTTTATTTCTATTTTCCTCTTTTACAAATCATATACGGCAAAAATCTTGTAGTACATATGAAGGAAAAAAATCTTTTCTTCAAAAGATTTTATTTTTTCATCTTTTCTTATTATTACAGTTTGTTCAATTTGAAGCACTACTGTGACCCCTTCCCTTGTCTCCTCCCAATCCCATCCTCCCTGCCTCTTCTCCCCCTATGCCCTTTTCCTAGTCCACTGATAGGGGAGGTCCTCCTCTCCTTCTATCTGACACTAGCCTATCAGGTCTCATCAGGACTGGTTGTATTGTCTTCCTGTGTGGAATGGCAAGGCTCCATCCCCTGGTGGACAGCCCCTGCTTCCTTTACTAGGGTCTCCACTTGGAGACTGAATCTATGCACTACATATGATCTGGGGTTATAAGTCCTCTCCATGCATTGTCCTTGGTTGGGGTATCAGTCTCTTCAGGGGCCCGATGCTCAGTTTCTATGGCTCTGCAGGTCTCCTTTTGAAGCTCCTGCACCCTCCATGTCTTTCTGTCTCTCCCTTCTTTCATAAAATTCCATGTACTCTGTCCAAATTTTGGCTATAAATCTCAGCCTCTGCTTCAATACCTCTATCAGTAGAGTCATTCAGAGGTCGTCTGTGGTAGGCTCTTGTCCTGTCTTCACCTGATTTCTATTTTTAAATTTAAAAGAATTTTTGCAAATCCCTTCAGGATTAGTGTATCTCACTATTATAATAGCCATTACTGTTTCTCTAAGAGCTATAGAGCATCATATCTAGGCTGTAATGTGCCAGTAGAGATGAAGATTGTTCTGTAACTTATAAATCAACAAGACACCTCCTTAAGTTCTTATCTTGAAAAAATGTTCACTGTATTAATATTTTTTTTCTATCACAATATTCTCAGTTTCATGAATATGTTTTGTTTTATGTTCCACTCCCTTTTTCTCATTTCCTCCCCACTTCTACCAGCCCTGTCTCTACTTACAAATCTGTTTCCCCTCTTTTTTAGTTTTGAGTTTTGTTTTTTTGTTTTTTGTTTGTTTGTTTGTTTTTTCAGCATCCTGCAGAGTTCAACCAAGGCTATGTCTGTGTCCTGGGGTCTGGAATAAACTATCAGAGCCTGGTAGGCTCACCAGAGATTATAAAATGGCTTACTACATGTCTCCCTATTCCAGAATCTGTTAGTTTACACATATTTCAGCAGTAAATCGGAGGGCCCAGAACTCAGGTAGAGGTGGAATCTCAGAAGGAAACTTCTCCCCCATTATAGCTGACTTGTTCTTGTCCTCTTGATGTTCTGACTTAGCCAAGTTCAAAGGGTTTAGTTAGTGTTTCACCTCAGAATCCTGAAACAACATAATTTCTAAACTTTAATTCTTTTATCATTGCTATTTAGTACCTGGGATACTTTTATTAAGGTGTGCCAAAAAAGAAACTGATTGACATCCCATTACCCTCCCTTAGGCCTCATTGTTACTTTCAGGTTCTGGGTTAGATACCACAGGTGGCAGAGGAGCCACTCACTTGAGTATGACCCCAGGCAGCTGCACAGACCATGGACATTAACATGACTTCAGGTCGTGGCATAGACCACAGACATCTGCTTGAGTTGGGAGGTAACACAAGACAAGGACATTAACTGGGCTGCCAGCTACATTAGGACCACTGACACACCTGTGGTGCTCCGTGACATAACAGGGTGTGGTTATCGTGATAAATGATATTTTTGATACTTTTTGGTATCTCTGTTTCTTCTTTAAGAATGGATTTTCGAGGGGGCGGAGCCAAGATGGCGACGAGCACACACCATTTCTGAGCGGTGGAATACCTGAACTTCTGAGTTGGTGAATGGAAGGACCTCTAACCCAGGAAAACAACGGTGGAGATTTCTAGACCGACAGGGAACATCACAGGAGGTGAAAACTTTGGTCTCGGGTCACCCGGGGACTTGTTTGGGGAAGGAGAGAAACGGCCCTTTGATCTCGCGGCACTCCCCTCCCCCAGACCT
>REGO01000210.1:375647-423495 GCA_010120015.1 Rhombomys opimus
GGAGGGAGGGACTGGGAGGGAACGAGGGTTCGGGGCACGGCTGGGATACAGAATTAATAAAATGTAACTGATAAAAATAAAAATTAAAAAAAAAGAATGGATTTTCTTTTGGGCGTGTTGAGAGAGAGTTTCTCTATGTAGACTTATCTGCCCTGGACTCTCTTTGTAGACCAGGCTGGTCTCAAACACACAGAGATCCACCGGCCTCTGACTTCCAGAGTGCTGAGATTACAGGTGTGCTCCACCGAGCCCAGCAAGAAGGGAATTTTTCTACCCTAGAATGTTTCAGTAGAACTAAATAATATAATTTTATAAATTTGCAGAAATGAGATATTTCATCATTCCATGTAATGACAGCAATGATAGCAGATTCCACAGGCGATTCTGAAGAAGGTAATCAACCCAGTGACCTGGGGGAAAACACTTCCCAAAATAAGTATATATGAAAAACCTTCAATTATTTCTTAATAACAGTGATAGTTATGTGCCAGGCACAGTTTTAAGTCTATAAAATTTGAACTTCACAGTATTTTTATGATGTATATATTATCACAATTTTACAGCTTGGGGAATAAGTCACAGAGAAGTTCATAAATTGCTTTAGGTTTAAAGAATAAGTAAATATAACATGATTACGAAGCTTATATCACTTGTTATATCTCTGCAGTGCATTCCGGTAACGAACTTACAAGAAGAGTATAATAGTTTAAAATGCCAAGTTTTGTATTACATTTTCTATAGTCTCAATGTTTGTTTTGTGCTAAATTCATTTTTTAAAACCCTACATTCCAAGATGATGATGTAACAGGTTAGGCTTTAAGAAGAAAATTAAGTTGCATGAACAGATCCTCTTTGATTAAGTCAGTTTCTACTTACTGTAACAAATAGCTGGGAAAATCAGCTTTGAGAAGATTATAGTGGCTAGAGAGAAATGTCCTTCACAGTCTTGGGCATTGACATATTTGGTTCCCAGTTGGTGTTCTTACTTGGTGTGGTTTAGGTAGTAAAGCAATGCTTAAGAAGGTAAAATAGCAAAGATTTATATACACAATCTAATTGTGGGCTGCAATCTTAGTCAATAATTTAAGCACAAGAATGATTTAATTGTATGTTTTAAAAAGTAATGAAGGGATTTGCATTTCTTTCAGACTTTCTTAGCCAAACAATTTCACCTACAAAGTTATCAGAAAAGAAATTAATGTATTTATAGGCAATTTGAGTAAATTGCATTGGTAATCTTAATATCTAGACAATATTTTTTTGTTTGTTGTTTTGCTCTTTCAGTAATTCATTTCTATTGCTGAGTGGTTCTAGATACAAATGTGTTTTGTGCATTCATTTCTTTTTAAATTTATTTAATTATGTTTTGTAATTTATTCACTTTGTATCCCAGTTGTAGCCCTTCCCTTGTCTCCTCTCAGTCCCATCCACCCTCCCTGTTGTCTTCCCATGCCCCTCCCCAATCCACTGATAGGGGAGGCCCTCTTTCCCTTTTATGTGACTCTAGCCTATCAGGTCTCATCAGGACTGACTGAATTGTCTTCCTCTGTTGCAGAGACCGATGCTCCAACCAAGGACCATGCACGGAGATAACCTAGACCCCCTGCTCAGATGTAACCCATGGCAGCTCAGTCTCCAAGTGGGTTCCTTAGTAATGGGAGCAAGGGCTGTTTCTGACATGAACTCAGTAGCTGACTTTTTGTTTGTTTTTACATGGTTTCTCTGTGTAGCCTTGACTGTTGTGGACTCACTTTGAAGACCAGACTAGCCTTGAACTCACAGTGATCCACCTGCCTCTGCTTTCCAGAGTCCTGGGATTACCGGCATGCACCACTGTACTCAGCTTAGACAACAAGTTATTAAAGGCTTTGTAATGGAAAAATGACTCATAATTAGAATCACTGGAAGCCAATTATCATATCTGGGATTTACTTTTATGTTTCTTTGTTTTCCCAGAGTATCCAACAGACATGGAAAAAAAAATTAAAAGGTTTTACTTTCAAAAAAAAAAAAAAAAAAAAGAAGGTACATCAATGGGGGAAGGCTTTGAAATTGAACGTCTGTAGATGCTTTCTCTGCCTCCTGCTTGTGGTAAAGACATGACCTCCCCAGTTTCTGCTCCAACAGCCATGCCTGCCACTTTCTCCAGTGTTTCTCATCATGATGAACTCTTATCCCCCAGAAACCTCAAATAAACTCTTTTTTAAAAAAATAAATCGTCTTAATAGTGGAGTTTTAACACCGGAGTAGAAAGTAACTAATGGAAAGGCTTACTTTGCCTCCCAGTTTTGTTGATTCTGGTCTTGAGCCCATCAACATCTTCCTTTTGCTTTGGTGTCTAAGGTGAGGCCATAAATGATTAGGGGGGGTGTAAATCACTTTACCTCCTGGCCTGGAAGGAAAGCAAAGATGAGCACAGCACAGTATCTTTCTTTTCATGGCATTCCACATACCCAGAGAGAGTTTGCGTGTGGCCCATCTGTGCAAGTGTCTACCACCTTTCAAGCTGGGGAACCTGGTCTTTAACCTTCAGACTTTAGGTTCACAGTGTTTTTAAATTACTGCATAGTAGAACCTAAGCTCTTGTCCATGTTAGTTAAGCACTGTATCATTGAAATATACCTGCAGTCCTATTCCAAAATACAAAAGCTCTTTTATATATGAAGGCTTAAGATCACTACTATATGCCTTTAGGTCAGTGGTTCTTAACCTTCTTAATGTTGAACAACCCTTTAATACAGTTTCTCATGTGGCAGTGACACCCCAGGCATAATATTATTTTTGTTACTACTTCATAACTCTATATTTTGCTAATGTTGTGAATATATATATACATAATGAAAATATAATATATAATGGAAATATATATAATACATATTATATACATATATAATGAAGAAATATATAATAAAAATAAATATATAATAAAAATATGCTATATTTTCATTATGGATATAATATATTATATTATATTTGATATGCAAACACTGTGAAATGGTCATTTGATCCCCCAAATTGAATAACCCACAGGTTGAGTGCTGTTGCTTTGGGATGTGGAGAAAGACACTGCCACAGGGAAACAAGCCCACAGTAGATTACGAATCTGAATTTAAATGATCTCACATTCCCCAGACTATAAAATAATGATGTATAATTTCTGCATCTTAGTGTTTGTCACAACAATATGAACAGACACTTGGAAAGGGGCACAGTGGTGATGAGGGAGGGAGGGAGGGACTGGGAGGGAATGAGGGTTCGGGGCACAGCTGGGATACAGAATTAATAAAATGTAACTGATAAAAATAAAATAAAATAAATAAATTTAAAACTAAAAAACAAAACAAAACAAAACAAAACAAAAAAAAAACAATATGAACAGACTAAGACGGGAGTATTCTGAGAGAAGAATTGCTTTGGACATGGATTATATTAAAAACAGAATGTCATGCTTTTCCTTTTGAAATAATTATTTTTTTCATGCCATTTGTGTGAGTGCCTGCAGAGTTAAGAAGGCATCAGATGCTCAGAAGCTAAAGTTATATCTAGTTATGAGCCACTCAGTTTGGGTGTTGGGAATCAAATGCTTGTCCTCTTCAAGAGCCACTAATGTTCTTAACAATTGAGACATTTCTCTGGTCCCATAAGCCAGATTTAAAACCAAAAAACCTAAGACTTTTTTTTTTTTTATCTCAACTTGGTAGAGTGTGGATCAAGTAAATGGATTAAATTACTTAATTTCCCATTCTTTAAAATTTAAAAAAAAACATTTATTTATATGTCTTCAATATATAATGCATTGACTGTATCTATAAAAAAAGATGTTGGACATCAGCAAATTATATATAGAAATCATGCTGAAAGTCCAATAGTTAACACATTACAGCTTCCACAAAATTGAGTGCCTTTTAGCTGCTAACCAGAAGCAGACAGTAAGATGTTGATCGCAGCATGTACTGGGCGTAGAGAAATCAATCTGGAACTGACCTAGGAACTTTCTCCCAGCAGGCTAGCCTCCAAACAAGTTGAAGGCGCCATGCAGGTCTCTAGGAGATAAGAACATGAATGGTCTTACTCAGTGGTAAACCACGCGGTACAATACTGACTTGCCAGAAAATGTTTAAGAAAAAAGAAAAGCATGTCATGCTTTTATCTTTGAAGCAATGGACTTTTTGAAGCATGGGTGCATGACAATGATGTACCCATTGGTTGAGTAATGGGCATGACTATTTGGGAAATAACCAAATGCATTTTGATCAGATTTGAGGCCGGATCACAAGAGAACTTTGTGCTTTGTACTGTCTATAGCCAATAGCCAGGGACATCATATGCCCTCATGGGGAACTTATGACTGCTGTTTTGCTAAGTGGGCATGATATGAAACTAATTTGTAAATAGTTATATCTAGGCCAATATATTAGTAATGCTTTTGAGCTTGGTCGAAGAAGTTTCTTTTTGCAATGGGCAGCAGATAAGGTAGAGATTGATAACTTGTCAAAAGTGCTTAGAATGTGAGACTCTCAAGTGCTCTGTACTAAATGGAACATTTGTGTCACCCCCTCCAAGACTTGGGGGTCATTTTGAAGATGGAAAGAATGTTTGAGACAGTATGTAGAGGAGTGCTGTATTTTGGAAATGACATGCACATTTAAGAGATGAAGTCACAGCAGGTATGGTTACCTACACAAGCATTGCACAAGGTGGAGCTCCTCAACATTCTATGGTGACAGTGGGAGAGTCTCAAGAGATAACACCCATATCTAAAGATCTACTACAAGTTAGTGATTGTTGTGGGAGAGGTTGCCCTTTCTCTTCATTAGTATAGCAACCACTAAAGTGTTCATGCTGCGTAAATAAATTCCTATCATTTTATGCATGAAAGCGATACTAATTAAACTCACTGTGTCATAAAGTATAATAAAAGAAATGATACTTGAGAATCACAAAAAGGTTAGAGGTAGGGGATATTAGGGGATTGCTATGATGAAAATGAACTCCATAGATGCATAAATTGTGGAAGAATAAATAAATGTTTTTTTTTTAAAGATGAATGTGTCTCAATGTTAACTTCACTGGTACTGTCAAAAGTCCAATGTCATGTAAACCATAGGGCATTTTACAGAACTTGGTACTATTGTTTTGCTAAGTGGGAAGGGTATCAAAATGCCTTCTAAATATTTATTCCCTTACTAGCATTGTCCTTGGATCTGGTTAAGATTTTACTTGGAAAGCACACTGATGCCCACACATTCATAATAGAAGACTCACATCCTGAATGGAGCCCCGTTTTTGTTTTTTAAAATCCAGCAGTAATTACAAATCTATAGTGGTTTGTGGTTCCTCCCTTCCTTATTTATTGGCTACATCCATTTATCATCCTCAAATATGTCATTATTTTGTGCATAAAAATCAATGAAGCTTAAAAGGGTTACTGGTAGAGGTTTCTCATAATGGACTCTATTTTTTTCCAAGCATGGCAGCTTGGATATTTGGAATGTGCCCACAGGGCATTTTATTTGCAAATTCTGTCACTCTGTTTTCTGTTTACTTCCCCCAAAGTGCTTGGAATTTCAGCTTTTGCTGTGTGCACAGCTGTCACCCCTAGTGCCCCTGTCATGTTGTTCCCAGATGTTCCATTCAGGTTTGCAGCATTTGTCATAACAGCTACTTTATGGCCTGCCGGAACATTCAATATCTGCACTGATGTGGGAAGATTTAACATCACAAAGTGTCAAGGGGCACATTGTAAAAGGATTATTGAGATGGATACACAGATAAATAATGAATGTCCCACGTCCCCAAAGGGGACTAATCATGCCTTAGGAAAGATAGATATAAGCATAAGCAAGATCAGAAATTTAATAATACAGAATGCCAAATACTAGGAAAGGTAGATGATTCAGACAACTGTAATATTCAAAACTTTTCACTGGATCTATGTAATGCAGAATTTACAATAAAATCAGCTTGTTTGGTTTAGTTTCCTCACTTTTAAAGAGTTTGACTCCAATGTTGCAAAATTTTGTGTCACACATAATTTTTTAAAGCCTCGCAAACTAACACACTTTCCAGACTCTGTCTTCATTCTTCGAATGTGACCTTGCTGACCATTTAGCACATAAGTAGTTAGAATGTGCTGTAAATTTTTATAATTATATTACTGTTATTTGATTTAGCACTCTGAATTTGAGTTTACTATTCTGGCTGCTAAGATTGAAAGATCTAAATGTCAGATTTCTTGATCTAATATATTAGGAAGTTCATACCATATACTGCAGGGTTCTTTTAGATTTATTTAGCTCATTTTATGTGGATGAGTGATTTTGCTTGCATGTATACCTAGGTACTACATGCATGATTGGTGTCCATGGATCGGAAGAGGACATCTGATCTTTGGAACTGGGGTTACAGATGATATGAGCACCATGCGAGTGCCCAGAATAGAACCCATAACTCTTAATCAATGTGCCTTTCTCTCTCTCCAGTCCCAAGACTTGATGTTTTAAGAACTTATAACTGAAATGCTGGTTAAATAAAGGGTGTACTATTGCTTGATTAGAATAGGGGATATCTTTGGTAGTATCTTTATTATTAGTTATTTGAAGAAATAACATTCTTTTTTTAATTTTTTTTTCTTATCAGTTACATTTTATTAACTGTATCCCAGCCGTGTCCCGATCCCTCATTCCCTCCCAGTCCTTCCCTCCCTCCCTCAAGAAATAACATTCTAAAAGGGCTATTAAAGAAAAGAGAGGTGTATGAGAAATACTGCAACTTCATCACAAGAGTTGGATGTAAAAAAAGGGACAAAATTATTTGCTTGTAAATCAAGAATATTAAAACAGATTTTGAGTTACTAATACTAATATCTGCAGTGGGTAGTAATGGGCATTGAAAGGTGAAAAATATATAGAAAAGACAAGTGGTTCAAGGAGTAGTTCACCAGTGGAGGAGCACCCTTTGGTTCTGACTACTCTTTGCTATTTGGAAATGATAGTTTGGTGTTCACAGATAGGTTTCTTCTTATTTATTAAATTTGGTATTTGACAATTCCATATATGCATATAATGAATTCTCATTATTTTCACCTCCTCACTCTTTTTTTTTTAAATCTCCTGTTATTCCTCTCTCATACTAGTCTGATTCTTATCTTTTTAACTAGATTTGAGCCAGAGCCATCAGCCTGACCATGTGTTTGGAATTGTCCAATTGAGGCTGGTTGGCTCACAGCTGGGTATGCCATTGAAGATAACGACTGCCCTAAGACAGTTATCTAAATGATAATTTATCAGTTAAACTGATAAAGTATAAACTGATCAGTTATCTAACTGATAATTTACTCTTGATGGTCACAGCCTTGTGCAGGCCCAGTGCAGGAAAATGCAGGCAAGATGCTACACAATCACATTTGTAATGACTGTGTCATGTATGCCCTGAAGATATCATTTCTCAGCCCTTCTATCACCTAACTCTTACATTCTTTCTGCTTCTTCTTTTGCAATATTCCCTTATCTTTAGAAGGGGAAGGAACAAATGACCTATTTAGGGCTAAGAGTTCAGTTGCCCATTATTCTCAGGACCGTTAGTAGCCACGAAGCTCTGTTTCAGCCACTTTTCACAAATACTGAATGCTCCTCTGATTGAAGCTGAGAGAAGTATTTGTCCATGTGTATAAGCATGAGTATTTAGAAGCCATTTTGTCACCATATTAAGGTAATCAAGCAACAGCAGGAGGTTCCTCTTCAGAGCCTATGACTTACTTCCTTAGCCACAGATATTTTAGTTGGACTTACAATACCAACCACATATTGCTTTTTCTGGAGTGGTCCTCAAATTTAATATGAGAGCATTGGTTACCCTCAGAACACACATGTTATTATTTCATCAGTGTGCACATATATCTTAGCAGATTAGCACTGTAGTTTACAGAGTCCACAGCTGAGTGAAACCAATAGATTTTCTTCCCCCTCAGCCTACATAGTACCTCCCAGAACTCAGAGCACTAGCCAGCCAAGAAGCTTGCAACTTGGGTCCAATTTTATGTCTCTATAACTTGGAAATAAGGTGTAGTATGGTGTCTTCTGCGATTGGGTCTAATCATCGAGTTTGGTGGGCAACCAGGAGGAACTGCAAAAATCTGCATTCTTTGGGGGCCCAACATCTCATATGGATATATCCCATCCCTGGCCTTGCATTTTTATACTATGTTCCTTTAACTACCTTTTATTTGCTGGGCTGGGGGTATGTGTACGACAGAGCACACATGTAGAAGTTGGAGTAAATTTGAAGGAGTCATTTCTGTCCTTCTACCATGTGAACTCTCAAGGTTGAACTGAAGCTGCTGCTCTTAGCTGGAAGCACATGTACCTACTAAGCTATCTCACCAGCTTCAGATTTTTGTTTAATAGACAATGCTCTCTAGAAGCACTGTCTATACAGCCAGGCATCATTTCAGGATACCTGTCATATGACTCTTTATATTTGCTTTTAACTCATATCTGATTCAAGTTACACTTACAGAACTATACTAATGAAAACAGTATGACACAAGCCCAAATCCAACTATTAATGGAAGAATACAAAAGATCCAGTTCTAACCTCACAAAACTACAGCCACAAAGTTGCCAAAGTTACATCTGGAGAAAAGATAGCCTATTCAACAAATGTACTGATATATCTGGATGGCTACATGAAGAAGAATGAAATGAGAGTGCCTTTTCTCATCCAGCAGGAAATCAATTACAAATGGATCAACAACTTCTACATAAAAACCATACCTTTCAAGCTGTTAGAGAAAAATATAGGGAATACACTCTCATATGCAGGCATAAATGAGGATTTTTGAATTGGGACTCTGGTCCCTCGGGATATAAGTCCAGCAATTGATAAATGGGGCTTCGTGACGTTAAAATGTTTCTGCATATCAAGGAAAATTGCCAACTTATTGAAGAGGAAGCCTACAGTATGAGAGAAAATGTTTTCCAGCTATATATCTGACAAATATAAATCTGATTTATATGTAATGTTATATACATATATAACACAAATATAAAGAATTAAAACAGCTAAATATCAAGAAAATACATAAGCCAATCCCCCATAAATTAGATTTAGAACGAAATGAATAGTTCTCAAACCATGAAATATTAATTGTCAATAAAAACTTTAAAATGTATTCAATATAAGTATCTATCAGAAAATATAAATTAAAACTGTTTGGAGATTTAACACATGCAGGCTGACTGGTTATTATAAAAAATAAAATCAAATGACAGCAGGTGCTGGGGAGGCTGTGGAAAAGTGAAAGCCTTATTCACTTCTGGCGAGAATGTGAAATGTTGCTGCTGCTCTGGAAATCATTGTGGTAGTTCTTAAGAAAGCTATAAATAGAATTAACACATAATCCAACTATATTGATCTTGGGTTGATAGGCAAATTCTATATCCCACTACAGAAAACCTGTTGACCCATAATCATTGATAATTTATCCACACTAGCCAGGAAAGGAAATCTGTGTGGATACTAATCTCCCAGTATTTGGACAATGGACTTTGATAAATAAACACAATAAAAAACTAGAGTTAAACAGGTGAAACTGTGAAAATTCATACTGAGTGATGTAACCCAAACCCACTACATATTTTTCTCTTATATATGAATTCTAACTTCAACTCTTTAGATTTGTGTGTTTAATTCTGAGTACCTGAAGTAGCCAGAAAATCAAAAGATGGCTACACCAGAGGGGAGTCCAGTAGAACATAGGTGATATGAAAGAGAAGATGGCTAACAGTATACAAGTACTAAAGTTATTGGATGAAGTTTGGAATATAGAGGAGACAGGAAGACTAAATAAAAGATCAACTAAAATAAAGGATGCATGTGGAAGCTGTATAGAAATCTTCTGCTTTGTAAGCCAATTAAAAATATAAATTAAAAAATAGACTGATAACACTTATTTTTTTCAAGAAAAGTCTAGGTATTGGGATCCTTCTATAACAGTGTCAGATGCTACTTAAAAAGTAATCTCCATATTTTATCTCCAATGAAATAGATAGCTGAAGCAAAATCCCCCATAGTGCTGTGAGACAGACAACTCTGAAATTTGGCTTTCATGCAGATTTTCATCGAGAACATTTAACCAGAAAAGAAAACAACGGTGTTGGCATGGGTTAAGGTAGAAAGCTTCAATAAAAATCCCCCCGATTCGTGGTGTATTTCTGTACTTACAAGCACTGCCAAATTCTCTAAATAGTCTTTCTAGAGCATCTACTCAGAGATTGAAGCCACACAGTTGAGATTCTCTTTTGCAGAGTATTCTGGGAGAAAGGCTGAGAGGCACAGTGTCCTAAGAAAGTGGAGGGGGTGGGGCTGTCTTCATAATGGTCTAAATCAATTTATATCTTTAAACTGTTAAGACCATGCTTAAGTGAAGAGATTTACCTAGCATCAAATAGCTCAGTAATAAAGTTATTGTAAATCACCTATATTTCTCAGTTTCATTTGGAGATAGCATGTAGCCTCCTGTTTCAGATCTCTTTTTAAACTATCCAGTTCTCTAATCCAGAAGTCAAAAAGCCAGTCTTCTTCCTGCTATTAAAGTTGTACAATCTCTTGCACCAGTCTTTTAGAGGTTTCTGCCTGGGTGGATGCCAGGAACAGGAGGACCATGTCCTTTGGAGCAATGGTGGTTTAGGGCTTCAGCTCTAGCCTTTGATCACTAACACACCTTGCCCTGCCTGAATTCCACAGATGGCGTTTTCTTGGGAAGTCTATGACTTTCCTGCTTATGCAGCTGAAATAAATCTTTCTCTAAACCTGGTTATTTTGTTCGTCTGCCCAGCTCTTTATTAGTTACAGGTTAGCAGTTAGGTTCAGGAGTTTTTTCTTAGCCAAGTACTGTATGTGGAACGTTACTGCCCCCTTCTGGTAGTATTACCAGGACACCCTTCATCCCCACCCACTTCTTGTGAGGCCAAACTCCAAGGAAGATTCTGTAATACTGAGTTCTTTTGATACCAAGAACTGATAGTAAGGGCCAGAAACAAAAAGATCTGTTACACTGAGGTTGCCAATGTGTTCCAACAATTTCTGTGTGTACACCTATATACCCTGAAACACACATACGCACACTCAGGGGCAAATGTTGTCTGTCTGTCTGTCTGTTGTCTGTGTTTGTGTACCTGTTGCCATCAAAACAGTGGTTTTCCAACCGTGTGGGGAGAAATTACAAGAAGCAAAAGACCTATTAACTTGTTACAGCTCATCTTTGATGCTTAGAAAAAGGAAGTGTCTCTGATATGCATTCTGTTGTGCTTCAGCTCCATCAACATAGCCATCAACTGCACAGATTCTAGGTTATTAATGTGCCTCAAAATCTGTTGGAGCTGCATCTATATGAGAGGTCACCTTACCTTCTGGCACTCCTTATACAATTATGCACTGATGGAATCAGTGACATTCTGCACAGAGTTATTGAATAAAAACAAATATTTTTTCCTCTTCCTTCAGCCACACAACCAAACTCTGAGGAAAACGTAAATTTCAAGCCTTACAAAGCACAGCTTCTTTTCATAAAAAATGGATTTTTATTTTCAACAAGTTTATGTAACTTGCTGAGTGGGTTTTGGGTTTCTATTTTTCCTTCCAAAATGGTATATGATTTCATATTTTGATATTAATAAAACAAACCAGACAGTGAAGATGGCTTTCTCTAAATATTCAAATCACTCAATGTTAGTAAATTTCCCTGGGGTTAGAGACATTTCACAAGCACTGCTTTAAGATTAATTCACAAATACCCTACCGTATTTTTGGTTTTTAGTTTTTTATAAAATAGTTTAATTATTAAATTGTATTTGTATCCGTCTTGATATTCATGGAATACAAGTTTGAGGTATCATAGTAATGTCCTGTCAGGTGTGGTGGCTCACACCTTTAACCCAAACACTCTGGAAGCAGGTGCAAGGGGGAACTCTGTTAGTTCTAGGCCAGCAATGTCTACATAGGGGAGCTACAGGCTATTCTGATTTACACAGTGAGATCCTGAATCAAACAAACAACAAATGAACAAAATATCAAGTCCAGTTCCACTTGGCTAAATGCATATATACAACTTTATTATAGACAAATTTTAAAACTTAAGAAACTATGACACTATCTATTCAGTTGAAGACTTACTTAGGTATCATTCTACCATGAGATCAAGCACTGGAATCATGCCGAATTATGATCAACTGTCCAGTTGCTATGATTTATACCTTATAACTCACCTACTAGTCATATTTTTTCAGCTATGTGACAGAGCAAGGGCAGTCCTAGCCTGTGTTTTATCTCCAACCCTGGCACTACACTCCAGGAGACTGAGAAGCCTGTCCTTGTAGCCCACGAGATTTTGAAGCCATACCCAGATATCAGTGTCTTGCAATTAATATAGTCTTAGAAGCTGTGAATTAAACAGTTATGCAACCATAACAAAGTAAAGCACAACAGCTTTCTTGCCTGTTTGATGTTCTCTAATCCACTGAGAAACCTGGAGGTGAGGCTCCACTCCAGTCTTGATCCAGTGTTTACCATGTCATTCAGACTTGCTGTTCAGTGTTTGCCCAATACTATGAAGTCTTGATTAAGTCTTTCTTCATACAGTCTGGGCCTATGGATGAGAAGATGCACCAAGTCCAACTAGTTTTTCTTTTATAGTACAACTCTGAATGCTTGCAACATATGCTGAGATTATTTTTTTTTTTCATGGATGCTGATTCACTTGTTGATAGTAGATTGTCTTGTGCAGCCAGATTCCAAGTATTAATACTGAGGCGGCTATTGTTCACTTAAATACATGGTGGCTGAAAGAAACGAATAGGGGCAGCTTCCCTTTTCTGAAATCATTGAGGCTGGCTGACCATGAGGAGCTGACTATTGGAAACTTTCAAAACCTTCATAAAGTTGTCAACATGAGAAAGAGAAAATTAGATGGAACATTCCACAATTGTTGCTCCAATGTAGACAACCTTTCTTAAATTTCTGATCCAGAAATAGAGAAGTCTCTTTGAGATCCTACTCTGAGAATAAGAGGCATAGGGACAGCAGATGCTGATGGCCTGCAAGAAATATTCTGGGCAACAGATGACCTCAATCCTGCTGAAGAAGGTCAAGGTCCTGAGATTGATGCACTAGTGGCTTGCAGACCATTGAACCTGTTGGGTCAACGGGAAGAGGGGAAGTTTGAACATCAACTCTAACCGAGTGTTGCCTTTACTCATAGCAGATGAGAAGTCTATATCAGAGAAGCCCTGCGCCCCTTATTGCAGAACCCACATGGAGACTGAGCTGCCTCTGTACATCTACAACTACATCTGAGCAGGTGGGCTAGGTCCTCTCCATGCATGATCCTTGGTTGGTTCATCAGTCTCTGCAGGCCTTCCTGGGTCCAGATTTTTGGCTTTGTTGGTCTCCTTGTGGAGCTCCTGTCCCCTCCAGATATTTCTATCTCCTCTTCTACTTCCATAACGTTTTTCTGCACTCTAACCAAAGTTTAGCTGTGAGTCTCAGCATATGTTTTGATCCTGGGTGGAGTTTTTCAGAAAATGTCTATGGAAGGCTCCCGTACTCTTCCCTCTCTTCAGCCACCTCTGGTTTCTATTCTGTTTGCTCTTCTGAATGAGAATTAAGCATCCTCCCCAGCATCCAGCTTGTTACCTAGCCTCTTCAGGTCTGTGAATTGTAGTGTTGTATGGCACTCCTTGCCATTCAACCAAAACATGTTCCACCATAAACAAGGATATTTTCTCAACTATGTGCTCAGTGGCTTTTTTTTTAATAACCAGAAGCTAGAAACAACCCAGATGTCCCAGAGTTGAATAATCAATAAATAAACTGTAGTACATCTATACAATGAAATACTATTTAGCTATTAAAAACAAGGAAATCATGAAATTTGCAAGCAAATTGATGGATCTGGAAAAGATCATTCTGAGTGAGGTAACCCAGACCTAGAGAGACACACATGGTATATACTCACTTATGAGTAGATATTAGCTTTTTTTTTTTTTCTTAAAAGTTACACCTGTTTTATGAATGAAGGGGCGGATAGAAAGACCTGGAGGAGACAGAAGCTCCAACAGAAAACAAACAAACAAACAAACAAACAAACAAAAAACCTGAGTCCTGGGGGCCCTGCAGAGACTGATACCTCAACCAAGGACCATGCATGGAGAGGACCTAAAACCCCTGCTCAGATGTAGCCCATAGACCCAGTCTCCAAGTGGGATCCCTAGTAAGGGCTGTCTCAGGCATAAACTCAGTGGCAGGCTCTCTGGTTACTTCCCTGGGTGTTTGCAGCCTTGGCAGGCCATGGAGGAAGACAATGCAACCAGTACTGATGAGACCTGATAGGCTAAGGTCAGGTAGAAAGGGAGGAGGAACTCCCCTATGGTAGGCTAGGGCTGGGGCATAGAGAAAGAAGAGGGAAGAAGGGTGGAATTGGGAGATGTTGGAGGGGGCCACAGCCAGGATACAACGTGAATAAATTATAATAAATGATAATAATAATAATGATGATGATGATGATGAAAAAAGTTAAACCTGCAAGGTCATTTTTTTCTGTTTTTCTGCCTGAGTCAGAAAGCAGCCACTTTTAACTTTTATTCCCTGCCTAATAAAATATCTCTCTCTGAAAACACGTATTTGGCTGTGGTTTGGGCCTAATCATCATTCAAAATGGAACCCCTGCAGTTCATCTCCTAGCAAGGTCCAGATAATTTTAGTACAGAATTCGACCTGAAGTTTAAAGAAGAAATACCATTTCTCCTCAAATTATCTCACAAAATAGAAACAGAATTAACACTGTCCAATTGATTCTATGAGACCACAGTTGCCTGATATTTAAACCATATAAAGACTCAACAAAAAAAAAAAAAGTACAGATTTCCCTTATGACCATAGATATGAAAGTAGCCAATAAAATTCTTGCAAACCTGATTGAAGAGCACATCAAAAAATTATCTACCATGATCAAGCATGCTTCATCCTAGATATGGAAGGATGATTTGATATACAAAAATCAGTATATGTGATACACCAAATAATCAAAAAATAAACTGAAAAAATAAAAACCACATGATCATTATATTAGATGCAAAAAAAAATAAGCCCTTTGACAAAATCCAACACCCATTCATTATAGAAGTCTTGGAGACACTATGGATACAAGGGGACATACCTAACAAAATAAGGGCAGTTTACAGCAAGTTGATAGCAAAAATCTAATTAAACAGAGAGAAATTCAAAGCAACTCCACTAAAACCAGGAACAAGTCAAGGTTTTCCACTCTCTCCATATATATATATATTTATTTAATATAGTGCTTGAAGTTTTAGTTAGAGCAATAAAACAATTGAAAACAATTGAAGGAGAACAGGACGATACTAATTGGAAAGGAAGAAGTCAAAGTATCATTATTTGCAGAGGAGATGATAGTACACATAAGTTACCTTAAAAATTCCATCAGGGATGTCCTCTATCTGATAAAAGGTGGTCATATACAAATTAACTAAATACAAATGATATATACAAATAATAAAAAGACCAATAAAGAAATCAGAGAAATAACACCCTTCAAAATAGCCTCAAATAATAAACTATCTTGGAGTCACTTTAACCAAACAAGTGAAAGACTTACATGCTAAACACTTCTTACATGAAGAAAGAAATTGAAGATGATATTAGAAGATGGATACTTCTCCCAAGCTCGTGGACTGATAGAATTAAAATAGTATTACAATTCTTCACTGACCTTGAAAGGACAATTTTCAACTTCATATGGGAAAACAAAAATAAACACTAGCAAGCAAGCAAGCAAACAAACAAACAAACAAAAAGAACCAGGATAGCTAAAACAATCCTGAATAATAAAAAAATTGCTGAAGATCCCACCATTCTAGATTTCATGAAGTACTACAGTGTTATAGTAATAATACCTGCATAGTATTGACATCAAAACAGACACATCAATCAATGTAATTAAACTGAAGACCCAGACATTAATTTACACATATATGGACACATGAGTTTTGATGAAGAAGTCGGGGCAGGAGCTTAAGCAAGAAATTAAAACAGAAATCATTCAGAAATACTATTTGCTACCTTGCTTACTGGCTAATGGTACTGAGTTAATATTGGACCCCTGTAAACATAATGGTGTCACTGTGGCCTAAGCCCTTTAACCTCAATTAATACTCAAAAAATATTCCACTCTTATTTTCCCACAAGACAATGTGATCTGTGCAACCTCTCAATTCAAAATCCTTTCTAAGGTGACTCAGCTCTGTCAGGTTAACAGGTAAAAAGTAATCGAACACATGACATGGATAGTATTTAAAGGGTTTTACATCTCCAACTCTACAGCTGTGCAAGATTTTAACTAATCCTGTCAGCCATGGCTAGAATAATCATTAGAGTGCACTCTTTTCTTTCTTCAGAGGACTGATGCATGGTGACTATCAGACTGGAGATGTCTGATGTCATGCCATAATGAGATGAGGTGCTGAGTGAGGATGCTTCCAGCATAGAAAAGAGCAATGACAAGATTAGCAATAACAAGCTAGTATGTTGTCTGAGATCCTGTATAAGCCATTCTAGGTGTATATTCTATTACTTGCAACCAATTATGAGAGAAAGAAAGGAGAAAATAGAGGAGCGATGGGAGAAGAAACAGAGAGAGAGAGAGAGAGAGAGAAAGAGAGAGAATCTTGACTGTAATCTTAAAATTCAATGTTATGGAGAAAATAACAGTGGAAATATTTGATCCTTCCAAAGTTATTCTGTAGATTTAAAGCATAAAGGAATATAATAGATGAAACCCCAATAATTAAAGGTATACAGTAACCAAAGACAGACCTTTCCCAATAAATTTCCTCATAAAGAACAATATTTCTCCTATTTCCGTCCTTTTGTTGGTAAATACTCTGTCTCTTGGAGATTATCGGGAAAATGATAAGGCTATGAAACCCTCATTGACAAAGCAGGTCGGAAAATTAAAGGCTAAATTTAATTTTTCTCTTATATGAGCTATTAAAGAAATGAAAGACCATGCACTTTTTATTTCTTTAAAATATCTTAATATGCCACTTTCTATTCTCTAAACGATGAATCTTCTTTCTAAAGGTTTCTCTGCTGAAAAAGTATCAAAGGGCACCCAATTTGCCCTTTCTTCCAATTTATCCCAAGTACAGATTTTTCACTTTACGTTTTCTTTTGTTGTTGTTGTATTTTTTAAACTTTTTATTTTTTGTTTATTACAATTTATTCATTTTGTATCCTAGTAGTAGTCCCCTCCCTCAACTTCTCCCAATGAGTGTGTCTCATGAAGCAGTCTCTCTCAATGGAAAGAAAATGATGAGAACTGAAGTTCAGAAATTAGATTAAACCGTAATCAAGACTATGTTATAGAAAGCACAAAATGGTGGTCATGCATAAGTCATGTGCTTTTATTGTCCATCTTTATACTAAGTGAGCAGGTTTTTAAAAACATTACCACTCAGTAAGACTGATCACTTTTTGGCATCTGAACAATTTCTTGATTTTGTTTTTGAACTTTGAATATTTTTTTGCATTACCTGTTTATGATTAATTCTGAACTGAAATATTACTATGGTTCATCTCTCTCTTAGCTGATACACACAGTTTTCTTTCACTGGATCACTGTTCCTCCCTATTCCATTCCTTTGTCTTTCCTTGAAAACCACATTCTCTTTTTCTGAGGTAAAACAGCTTCTTCTGGTCACAGGTGCTTGTTGTGCTTACTCAGGATGCAAATAATGGATGTGAAGAAGGCATATCAATTCATGCCTTATTTCTATAATCAAGAACTTTGATCTATGACACGATAGGCTCCAGAGAGAATATGGGGGGTAACTCTATCTGAGACCCGACAATGGAAACAATTACTAGCAACAGGAAGGCAAGTGAACATGCCTGTGTGTAAGCAAAGTGGTAGAACAAACTTATCTTAACTCAAGAATATCTTCTTTTAATGAAACAAAGTGTTTAAAAGGCTTCTGATTAGCCTTTGGTAAAAATTCGGTTCCCTAGACTACTTAACACACCAGATTTTCTTCTGCCCCGTGGGGAGTAATCAAAAGCAAACAGGTCTGAGATGATGCTGTTTACCTTTCTTCTTTTGTTTTTCAGGGAATAAAAATGGGTTTTCCACAATTATGTAAATTATCTTTGACAGTGAGAAAGAAGTTAGAAGAAATTATTGCCTGAGAAAAGTTACCTTGACTACCAACCATAAAGCTATTGATAAGACAGATAAATAAACTCCCTTCTTTGTGTAGAACAGTGAGTACTTGGAATAATCTGAATTTCAAGTATGGTGTGCATGCATACGAGTGTACCTGAATTGCAAGTTATTGTGTAAAGTATGTTTCCAGTACAAGAAATGCCTTTTGGAAGCACAGCATAAAGGATTTCATGAATGGAAATGAAGTTACACATGACCTAGCCACAGGGGTACGTAGAGGCCAGGTTTCTTGTGTGATTTCCTTGTGTAGTATTTTAGAGTATACATTTGCAGAATGAGGAGGTATAGTGCAACTGAAGCATCATTAGTTCACAATCCAAAGTTTATCAAACTGTTACTATGTGGGCATGCAAACATGCTGGAATGTGTTAGCATTCCAGCATCCTACTACAAATATTTAATTTTCCAAGTAAGGGCCCTCCTAAGCACCTACTGAGATAGAAATGGTGTAAGAGGGTATCATTGATTACTATAAAAAAAGAGAATGAAACATATGAGAAAAGAAGAAGAAATAGCTTAGCTTTACCTAGGAAAGCAGACCAGGGTGCTGAGACCCAAGAAACAAGAGAAGATTAGAGCAGCAGTTATGAAAATGAAGCAAAATGTTGAGAAGTCAGCTGAGGAAGAAACAAACGGGAGATGCTGAAACATTAGCTGCAAAGAGCAGAAAGTCAATACATTCTACAAAAGAAGCTGAACATCATCAAAATGTCAGCCCTCCAATAAACAACACTAAAATATTTATACCTCATGTCAGAAAAAAAGTGCAAAAGTATAGAATTTCAAAAATACACTTGTTCTTGATTAAATTTCCCATATATTCATTTCTTGTTTTCTGGAAGCAGAATATAGCATATATCAAAGACTGCTGAGAAAAAAAATCCCAGAGATCTATTATAGTTCAGTATCATAAAGATAAAGATATTTATCATTGATAAAGATACTTCTTAGCAGAAAGAAAGAAAACTTAAAGAAACAAAGAAACATTGTAACAGAAATTAACATACAGAGTTTTATGTACTTTACAAGGTCTATACTAAGTTGTTTCTGACTACAGCACATTTCATGACCTTATGGATGTGCACCCTGTAATTGTCTAGTTATTGTGCAACCCTGTGGCTTTCTGTCTTTAACTATATAAACCTCAAACAGCTCTGTTATGCATAGATGAGATGAAATATGACTTTCAGATGACATGATATATCATGAGAGAATGTTTTAATGACAAAATATTCAAATAGACACTTTTCAGTTTTATTCTTACTTGGGAAAAAAAAAGATAATAAAGCCTAATGAAATTATATACTCACCTATATAGACCTATAAGAAAGTGAGGGGAACAAGGACTATTTCTAACAGGAACTCAATGAAGATACCTGATAAAACAGGATCAGATGAATGGGGGGAGGTCCCCCCTATCAGTGGACTTAGAAAGGGGCACAGTGGTGATGAGGGAGGGAGGGAGGGACTGGGAGGGAACGAGGGTTCGGGGAACGGCTGGGATACAGAATTAATAAAATGTAACTGATAAAAATAAAAATTAAAAAAAAAATAAAAAAAAAGATATGTTAAACATAATGAAATTTATACACCTAAAGAAGATAAACAAGAGAGAGTACACGGGGTAAGATGATCAACCGCCACTTAGAAAGACAAATGGGATGCGCATTGGACATAGGAGAAAACAAGTACCAGGACAGGAACCTACCACAGAGGGCCTCTGAAAGACTCTAGCTAGCAGTGTATCAAATAAGATACTAAGACTCATAACCAAACTTTCAGCAGAGTGCAGGGAATCATATGAAAGACGGGGGAGTTAGTAAGATGTGGAAAGGATAGGAGCTCCACAAGGACCAAATATATCTGGGCACAGGGTCTTTTCTGAAACTAACACTCCACCAAGGACCAGGTATGGATATAACCTAGAACCTCTGCTTGGATGTAGCCGGTGGTAGCTCAGTAACCAATTGGTTTCCCATAGTAAGGGGAACAGGGACTATTTCTGACAGGAACTCAATGGCTGGCTCTTTGACCTCCCCACCCCCCAAGGGAGGACCAATCCTGCTAGGCCACAGAGGAGGACTTTGCAGCCAGTCCTGAAGGTACCTGATAAAACAGGGTCAGATGAAAAGGGAGGAGGACCTCCCTAATCAGTGGATTTGAAAAGGGGAAGGGAAGAGATGAGGGACGAAGGGTGGGATTGGGAGGGAATGAGGGAGCAGGATATAGCTGGGATACAAAGTTAATAAAATGTAACTAATAATAAAAAAAGAAAACATGAAGAATGAAACTAAGACTTTATTACCATTTGTAATAAAAAATTCATCAATTGACACTCTTATTCTCAAATATATGAGTGCAATGCTGACAGAGCAGACCAGACGTTTCTCTGTTTCATTGGAACCATCACAACCCACGATTTTCCTCATGTAGGTGCCTATGAGACCTGGACTAAAATCCCAGCTAAGCACTGAGGCTGGTTGTATAGTTCAGTAGTAAATCCACGGTGTAGTCTTAGAACTAAATGTTTTAGGATTAAGGTCTTATAACTAGAATACTCCCTCCACAAAACAGATGGCTAACTAAAATTTCAATTCTCCAGTTACTGGTATGTTTAAAGTATGGCTACCTGTTAAGTCTGTATCCAAATGTCTGTATCAGCAATCATTTATTTTTAGTACCTCCATAAAATTTATAATACTTAGGAGGATATAGACTAGATTGCATAATAGTTTTCTCCTGTCTAGAAAACCGGTACCTGTTTTGCTAAAGAAATGGAATAGATGTTTTTAAGGCAATGAAAAAAATGTTTATACAATGCTTTGTGGATACATCTCAGCATTCATAAAACATAAGAGCCCACTTACCACTGTCCTGAGAAGTGCACTTAATTATGTTGGCTTTCATCGTAAGATGCATTGAACATCTTTATGAAAACAGTATCTCAAAATACGACTCTTGAACATAACGAGGACTCAAAGAAATTTACAAAGTAAAGATTCAGAAATTCATTCTCTGAGATTCCCCACTTTATCCTCAAGGCTAGCAAAGAAATTTGCCTGCCTCCCTCAAGATGTGATGGTTGCCTGTTGTATATTTAGAATGAAAGAATGAAACTGGAGACACAGAAAGAATATGAATAAATAAGCTTACTAAGTTTCCTTCTGGTCACTGCCATAAACATTTTATATAATTATTCATGTATTTGTATATTCTTCACTGAACCTGTGCACAAACCTTCAGCTTCCACAATATTTTAGTGTTCCCATCAAATATGGTTTTTCTTTTGCTAGTGTTTTGTTAGATATGATTGTCAGTCATGGACCGTGTGGTGGGTAACAAAATAAATCTTTTATCTCTTATACTATAATGTTACACAATCCATGTGTTACATATGAAATTGGAGGAAATCCAGAATTGTAGTTCATCTTAATCTTATTGAAATTCAATTGTCAGATATTTATATTCATTGCACAAGAAATTAATAAAAACAGAATATTAATAAAGTTAGAGCTCAAATTTGTTAAATAAATTCCAAAACAAGTATATTACTGGAATTAATAATAATTTTAAAACTGTATTTTGACACTGCTTAGGACAAAATGAACAATGTTAGACACTTCTTGGCTATTTTTGCTATTTTGCCATTATCATTATTTTCTTATAAAGCTATACTGTTGAAAAGTTATAGGGGAAAAGGACTATTTTATTTCTATGTTTCCTTGGATGATGCTCAAGCACAGAGATTTATAATAACAGCCACCAACTTGTGAGACCTTCTGTATGCCAGGTTCTATTCTAAATGCCCAGCACAAATGAACTTATTTAATATTTAAAGCCTCATTGTACTTTTAGGTGATAAGATATGCCAGGGCACCTTGAGTAGTTCTGCATCAACCAGTAGGGATTCCCATTAGCCATTTTATTTTAGCAATGCCACTTAATATACCAAAAGAGCTTTTTTTTTTCCATAAAGTTTCATTCATGCTGACTTAAGGAGAAGGAAAACATGATAATGTTTTCATCTAGGTATATTTAAACATGCACATCTGAAATTACACAAAGACAAGACACATACACACACATACGCAGACAGTCAGACACACACACATTGATAATATGTGTTAAAATAGCTTACTCCAATCAGTAAGGGAAACTTATAATGGAATGTTCTCAATAACAATCACTCTGGTGGTAAAAGAGAAAGACAAACTTCCTCTTATAGAGGAAGGAAATAAGATGATTGTTTTAGTCTCATTTCCTTATCTCCGATAAGAAGAACCCACTAAAAGTTACTGACAGAAGAAAGAAGTTTACTTTAGTTCAAAATTCCAGGTTATAGTACATTATTTCAGTAAAGTAAAAGCTGGAACTTTATTTAGTCATATCATATGCACAATCAAGAGTAGAATGAGAAATTAATCCATAGATTCTCACTTGATTGTTTGTACTCTGATCAACTTCTATAACATCCAGTTCAGAAGTCTCTTTTATCCAGGGAATGTTGCCACTCTCAGTGCAATGGATCTTTATATATTAATTAAGTTAATTAAGTCAACACTTAATATAAAAGGCCACAGGTCAATCCCTCATTGATACTCAGGTGATTCAATTCTTGAGTGTTAACCTGACAATTAAAGCTAACAATGAAATTTCACCCATGCCAACTTGACACACAAATACATAAGGTTTAAAAATAACCTCCCACTCCTCCCCAAAATAATGTATTGATTTAATAATGTGAAAAATAGTCCAACTACAAAAAGTTAAAAATCTCTTTCAAAGTCCAATATATATTTAAAAATCATGTCCTTTAACTATGTTCCACTATTTTTTAAAACTATTTTTATACTACCAATGAAAGATGTCACAGAGTAACATTTTTGTACAAACTGTAATAGTTTGGGTTTTATCTTATTAAATTTTGTTATAATTCATTATTATCCTTAGAAGCCTATTTGTTTTCTAATGATACATGAGAAGGAAGTAGATATGGATGTGGAGGAAGGTGGGGAGAACCAGAGGGAGAAAAAAATAGTAATAAGGATATAGTGTATGAGAAAAGAATCTCTTTTCAATATAAGGGGGGGTCTGATAGCTATAGAAAAATCAAGTGGGAAAATATCTGTAACTGAAATAATGTTTTATGGTGTGAAGGACTTAGCGAATAGCCAAATGAAAATGAATGGTCAGAATCTTACTTGATAATTTGCTATGGTGAAGGTCCTTATTTGAATCAGGATTTCAATTCAGAGGTCGTTTGGAGATTTTGTGAATTTTGGTTTTTGGAGAACGGCAGTATTGAAAAGGAAGGACAGTGTATCGATGAGTTGCCCTCCATATTGTTTCACATAGTACATAATGAAAAGGGTGAATGTCAACTTTTGGGCAAAGATAATAAAGTGAAGGGAAGTATTATTAGTTTATGTGAGAAACCCAAACATTTAGAAAAAAATCATAAACCTGGCCTCAGTTACAAGCATTCTGACTCTGCCTGTTACTGCTTCTCGTCAGTATTAAACTCTTCAGTTACCTGTGAGAGAAAAGTCGTGGTCCAGATTTTGTATTTCTCCAGAGCTGTGCCCAAAGATAAGATCTGAGTTAAAGTTATTATTTTGAGACATTGTCTTACAAGTCACCATTAGGAAAGGGAAAAAGGCAAGACAGGGAAATCAGGGAAATAATAGGGGTTCACTGTCAACAGAGCATTCAGTTTGGAAGACAATGGCTCACTCTCCTGAGCAGTGGGGGTTCTGGGAGAGGTAGAGAAAGAAGCCTTGGGTCTTTGGTCACCATTACTGAGTTATAGGAATGCATCATAGGCAGAACGATGTTGGGATTGAGAACTTTACCTTTAATAGACCTCTACCCTCATTCAGCTGACCTGGTTATATTTCTTTCTAATAGCTCTTTGGCTAATTTTAATCTTTTATCAGTTTCAGTTTGGTTTTGATTTTACTTCTCATTACTGGTGATATTACTCTGCCTCTTTGAATAGCTGTTACGTGTTTGTGAATGCCAGGCATTTTGATTTTTACCTTGGTGAGGGGCCTTTCTATTGCTGTTTTTATTCTTGCACTTTCATCTGTGGCACAGTTACTTACAGTTAGAAACAGTTTGATCTGGGAGGAAAGGGAGCACATGTTAGGAAGGACTAAAGAAAACCATGTTTATTCTAGACTTATATCTTTCTTTCTGTGAAGACAAAACCTTCCTTGTGCTGTACCCAACAAATGTCCCATGAGCCATCCCGTTTCTGGTTTGGCTGCTGGAATGAATACATATCTAGGTCCTATGTGAGTGCCAAGTACCCAGACATCTAATCCTCTTTAGTGGTTGCGTTCCCAGTCTGGCCTAATCTCCTCACAAGCCAACTCTGATTGGTATTCACTGAATATTCAAGTGGCATGTTCCACAATCCCCAGACTTCTCTTTGTTTCAGTGTATGCGCTATGGTTTGATCCTCATTTGTCAACTGTCAAAGATTCTTTTCATATTGATGTATAATTTACATAACAAATGGCTTTCTCGTTGTATGGTTGGAAAACAACAGTATTTTAAATAGTCTATGGTATTTAAAGTACAGAAAGTATCATTATAGTTCTTCAAACTTTACAGCAACAAGCTGTACCTGGCTCCTGCATGAACAGCAGGCCTCACATGCACACTGTCACCCTCATCTATCACTTTAAAAATAAAGACACTGTGTTCCAGCCTTAACTGTTCTCCTCAAGTTTGCATGAAAAAACAATACCCTGGAAAGCTTTCAGTTGCATTCAATCTAGTAATACACGTTTTGAAAGCTACCGCTGGGCACCTACTCTTATTTCCAGGAAGTGTATAGATTGAATTAGAGAAAGTAAAGTAGTATTAACATTTCGACCATTGTTTTCACCCTAGAATGCAATCATGCTGTTTTGTAACAGGTAGCAATGTGACTGCTTGAAATGTACTTCTCTGTTCTTAGTCTTCTCAGCTTCGAGGAGATTTTGTTTTGTTTAAATTATATATTTAGTCATGGTATTCTTGTAAAGTTAAGGTTAAGAAAACAAAATTCTTCAAAGTGCTGAAATTAAATATCTCTTTTGTAGCCTTTTTTTGGGGAGGGGGATATTTTCTTGAGAAAAGGTCTTTCAATGTAGCCTTCATTATCCTGGAACTAAATTTAGAGAGCTCCTCTTGCCTCTATCTTCCAAATTACTGAAAATTAAAAGCTTGGAAGACCTCCCCTATCAGCGGACCTGGGGAGGGGCAGGCGTGGAGAAGGGGAAGGGAGAGTGGGATTGGAAGAGGAGAGAGAGGAGGCTACAGGGGATACAAAGTGAATAAAGTGTAATTAATAAAAATTAAAATAAAAATATTAAAAAAGCTTATGTCACCCGAACTTGCCATTCTAGCCAACTCTTTATGTATCAAATGATACATGTGTAGAGATCTTGAGGAGATGGAATTTCAAAGGCAATATTCTTGTTTTTCTCAGCTGCCCCATGGATATGCTGGCTTTGATGAGACTCAGTTTTATCAAATGTAAATACTATTTTGAAGGAAGCCATTGGACTTCTCGCTCTGGAGAACAAAACCCAAACCAAAGAAAGAAGAAAGGAATGATGGATAGACTACAGACAGCAAAGAGAGAGAAAGAGAGAGAGAGAGAGATTGCTTTTGGAAGGCATGTTTGAAAATATCTCATTTGTGACATCTAAAATTGTTCAGTCAGTAACTGCTAAGATATAGTGGAGGACTCTGCAGTGTTTAATAGTTGTAAGAAGTAAGGAAAGGGATTTAAAAGAACATAATGAATAACATCATGATCCTCAGAACTTCAAATTCATTAAAGACATGAAAAGTCTGACTTCACCAAATGTTTGTCTTTACCGTATGAAACCTCTCACATGCTTTTACATGCAAACAACCACTACACACTCAGGGAGACCTGAGAATGAGAAATGGACTTCATAATCCTTTAGCCATCGTGTAGATCTATATTGACAACATTTCCAATCTCATAAAAGTTATTTTTAATGGTTATTTATTCATTTTAATTTGTTCAAATATTCTTTAATAATAATACGTGAATAAAACATGTCTCCATTGAATCCACCACTCATTCCCTCAAATCCTCTATTCCCTCTGTTATAACCTTGATTTCCTCCCCAGATCCTGTGAATGTGCTCTCTCTCCCTCTCTTACACACACACACAGAGAGAGAAAGAAAGACAGAGAGAAAGACAGGCAGACACATACAATAGATTAGTTTAGTGCCTGTATGTGTATGGTGTGGGACCATCTACAGGAGCATGGATGGCCTCTCAGGACCACACATCTTTGAAGAAAACTTACTCTCACTCTCCATGTTACTATCATCTTCTCCAACTTGCTAGGAACACCTCAGATAAAAGTGGACTTCATGAGCCTCTCCCACAAACCATATTTGAAGAAATTTTTGTTCAAGTTTTCTTTCTTTGAAGCTCCAGCAGTTGTGAGTCCGTCTCCCACAACGCAATAGCTCTGTCATGTCTAGAGTGTACTATTTGGCTACAGACAGCTACCTCTGGGCTTTTATATTCTTTCTGTTTATCTTCTGTAATGATCCGTGAGCATTGTGAGAAGGGAATATGACTTAGAAATCACATTTAGAGACACACACTCCATATTCTCTTATTCCCTGAGCATTGATTGGTGGTGGGGCTTGGTATTAATTGCCATCTATTGCAAAAAGAATCACTTGGTATGAGAGCTGAAAGTTATTTTAATATAAAAGTCTTCACAAAGCAATTTATACTAGTATGTGTCAAAGTGTGTCACTTTACATATTTCTTGAGTTATTTCCAGGAAAACAAAAAAGATTTTGCTGTCACAAATATTTTATCTCATCTGAATATTAGATAATTTTGTTGAGATGAAAAATGCATATTATTAATAATAAGAGAACATAGTTTAAGTCAACCTGTGTGAGTATCTAATACTGTTGTCCTCATAAGTATTTAAACAAAATAATGTTTTTATTCAGGGTCTAACCGCTATTATTGATCATTCATGGAATGTTCCCTCGAGTGTACTTAATTTTTTATTGTTTCCCTGTATTTAAGATTCATACAGAGTAAAGTAGTAGGCAGAGGTGCGGAGCATCAGCAGGATTGAAGGAATGATCTTGATTTCCAGGCTGTTACTAGCCTGCTCACTCATAATACCCCTTCAACCCTCCTGCTTGGGAAAACAAAACAAACAAACACGCCAAAACAACAACAACAATATACCCTTACCTCTGCACCATACAACCTTGGCACAATTGCTTGGAAATTGCTTCTGAATTTTCTCATTTAATAGCTGCCTTACAAAGTGTTTGTATGACAGAACCATTGTGTATTACAATGTTTTCAAGGGAAATTTAAGGTAAATTCATTGTCCTCTCTTTTATCCACACTACAAGTTTTACAGCAAACAAAATACAGCACACAAAAAGTACTCTTACGTGATTTGTAAAATGAGAAACTATAACCTCATTTGAGAGCATGTGCAAACCAGGGTCATTTGTGTGTGTGATGCTTGTGAATTCTTAAGAGTAAGCCTGTGGAGAGAAAAAGAATTGTGAAAGTAATAATGCAAAAACATCATACTAATCCTGCCATTTTGAATTTAAACCTTTTGAAAGACACTTAGGTTAATTTTCTTCTGATAAATCAGGGCTTCATGACTACCGTTAGATGCTTCAACCAAAGCACCTCAGACTCCACTTCTATAAAATTAAATGGATTCTTTCTCCAGGTTCTTTGACCCAAACCATGTATTTTCCCTAGTGGATAGAAGCACTAGTTAGTTGGCTGTGGAACACAGAATCAGGACCAAAAGGGGAAATTATCACCTACTTCATTCTATGCTCAAATCTCCTTACACTTTTGACAACACTCACCTACTAAAAACATCATAGATATATTCGTGTTAGAAATGCTTTCTTTTAAAACGTGTCTACTGAGGTCTACATAAATGACCTTGTAGGAAATACAGCATACACAGCTCTGAACACAACAGGATTGCACATTTAGAGGGACAGATACCAAGTGCAACAGGGGAACATCTTACCCACAGGGTGAAAAGTAAGGACAGGGCTGACATGATGACCAACACAGAGTAAATAGGAGAGAGAATGGCCAGGAACTATATGCCACTGTAATTGTGGGAGGGTGGAATTTAATACCAAAAAGATCATCGAAGGGACATTGAGATCATCAGGTGGTAAAGGACAGAATGAAAGGAGGTGAATATGATGAGAGCACATTGAGCATAGGTGTGTGTGCGAAAAAAAGTCAAAATTATGTTACATAAGTAATATATGCTAAGGAAAATTAAAATATATAGTTCTCTGTGGCTCTTCTATATAGCTGTTCTGAAATGTGCTGCATTATTTAAGCACCTTAATTTCCAGCTCCTTTTTGCCTACTTCGCATCATTTCTCATATGTGTTTTCTGTCTGCATTTCCAGTGAGACTGATCCTGAGATTGGTGTGCTCCTGATTGTTGCACAAGTGTCTGCACAGTGATTACCTATATTCATAGAGCCATTTTTCTTTATTCTCTCTCATTCGACTTCTTATTTTATTGCAGCTGAATTCAGATGTTTCTTTCTCAGGGATTTGTTTTCCCCACCCCCAATATGCTCTCCTCATCCCTAAAAGTTGAGACAGTGCACCAGATTATTATGTATGGAACATTTTTTATCCTTATCATTTTCTAATTCTTTAATTGTATCAAGGAAAGCTTAGAGTCAGTTTAATATAGACTGTTTTTCCCAGCTCAGTTCTGAATTTTAAAAATAATTGAAAAATGAGGCAAAAGTGTAAGCTAATGTAATCAAAATACATCTGTGATTGATGAAAGTTGAGTTTAATTATATGGGGTAATATTTATGAACATCTGAGCTCTATGAAGGATACTATTAAAAGTTGAAAAGTTATGTCAATTTTCTCTCTTTTTCTCTCTCTCACCAACAAATAAAAAAAAGCCTGTAGAAAATCATTCCTGCCTGTGATTCTGAGGAAAGAATTGGCATAAACATGCCCCAATTTCTTTCCTATAATAATTACAAATCAAATTAAATCAATGGTTTTTAGGGAGAAATCAGGGGAGAAAAGAGAGTTGGAATAAGCCTCCTCAATATGGGAGCATACATCATGAGCGACAAAATGCAGTCCCTGCTGAAGTGAGCGTAGTGCATTACAAAAATTCATCCAAATATGCATTCTGTTCATCTTACAGAAGCAACACAACTTGAGAAAATAAGTGAATTAATTAAAATTCATGTCTACATTCCCAGTTTCTGGTGTTTGCATGGTTTCAAAATAATTTTCATCATCCTCCTCAAATTCCTAAATGCATCTCAGTAGCAATTCTAAATGTTTAGATTTATACTCTTTTTACCTTCTAACAGAGACTGGCTAACAGGTCCATGGATCAAATCTGACCTGGTCTCCGTTTTTGCCAATAAAATTTCTGTACCCACTGGTTTGGGTATAATTCATAGCTGCTGCCATACCATTGTGCCAAAGCTGAGCACTTGCAACAGACAGTATTAGGCTGCCAAGTCCCCATTATAAAAAATAGCTTCCTGACCCTTGCTTCAGCAAGTCAAAAATGGGATGCATTATCGAAGCAAAACCCTACAAACTACATATTCCAGATGTAAAAACTTAAAGGGCTGGTAAGGAAGTTTGGCATTGTGAGGAAAACAGAGGTCTTGCTGGATCATTACCTCTGCACATTGCCTTTTTTATTTCGTTGATAAATATATAAAGACAGCTGCAAAGAAAGCATATTTAGCAGGAGGTAGTGGTTTGGTTCCGGCTTGGAGAGTGCTTTGTGTCTACCCTTATTGAACTCTCCCACCTGGAAGTAAGCTTGAATATCTGCTCTGCTTCTCTACTTCCTCCTGCTTTATTAGCTCCAGGGAAAGTATTTCAATCAGACAGTTGTTTTTACCTGAGGCTGGAGAAAAAGACACTCAGACTAATGGCATCCTGCCTGTAGATTCCACAAGCTCCCTCTATATACATTTTTTAGTCTTCCTTGTTAGGTAGGCATCAGTAACCATGTATCTGAGAGATTCAGACAAATAGAAAAACTGACTTTTTATAGCTTTGTTCATGATATATTTCTATCCAGCTGTGTTCTCAGCAGCATTGCTGCCAATTTTTCTAAATCTACCTTTTTCATATGAAGTAGAAAATGGCAAAAGAAGAAAAATGTATTCTATTGCATCCATTCATCTAATTATCTCG
The DNA here is from genome assembly GCA_010120015.1 of Rhombomys opimus. NCBI lineage: Eukaryota > Metazoa > Chordata > Mammalia > Rodentia > Muridae > Rhombomys > Rhombomys opimus. The sequence continues at coordinate 406,218 of REGO01000210.1, forward strand.
TTCTGTAGCAGGCAGAGTTGGTGCCTGTAGTTTCTGTTGGAATATGCCACATTCCTTTAACCCACAAAGCGGGAGATGCAATTCTGACTTTGTAAAGATATGAGCTGGGTGTGAAAACTTAATATTGATAATAATAGCACTAGAAAACTTTCGTTGACTGTTCCAGGTACCAGAAAGTGTTCTAAGAATTAGCTCACCTAATCCTTAAAAGAAGCTTTGAAACTAGATGCTATTATTTCTCATGCTTAACAAATATATGAAACTGGGGTATTATGCAGACAATCACTAAATCACTAAAGTTCAGTTTTTAGCTACCCTAGCTTGTGATAAGGGAATGAGGGTGTGACTCAGCTAGAGTAAAATCTTGCCTGTATGAGTCCTGGGCATCATCTCAAGGGCCAATAAATAAATAAATAAATAAACACAAAATAAAGAAGAAATAGCTGTCCCTTCTTATTTATTTATTTAGGGTGAAATTTTGAGATACTGACAGTTACACACATAATTTACTTCAGTGCTACTTAAATATAGTCCATAGGCTATTGCTAGTTTGTGGGAAATATTTTATTGTTGAGTGTCAAGAACAAAAACCTGATGCAAGAATTTTGACATTTTATAGATATTTGGTAAAGTAATCAATTTTCTGTTCATTAATAAAAACTGGAGCTTGTGTTTTATATTTCATACTCTCAGAATTAACATCAGTAACTTTTAATTCAGTAAATGTATCTGGCACATGATTACTGTATCAAATGCTTTGCTGTATAACGAAGTTTCTAATTATTACCAGCTAATGATCAGGAAGTTAAAATACATTGTATAGCATCACTACCACCACCACCATCACCATCATCATCATTAAAACCTAAGGAGATTTGAGTTCTTTCATTGAGGCTTGGTAGAACTTAAGTGTGAAAGCAGATTAGAAGACAGATCTAATATTACCTCATTCACGTCTGGCAACTGGGCCCAGTTGTCAAGTAGGATACCTCATTTCTCCTGTGTATGGCCTATCACCATCTATTGGGTTAGGTTGTCTTCCTGATAGTACATTCCCCATGGTATGCACTAAGATGGTAAAGAAATGATGTACGAAGTTGTTTAAATCCCTGTTTTCCAAGATATGCATAGTACTCTTGTTGCCTGTATTAATCAAGACATGTGATGTCACTAACCCAAAATGAGGAAGTGATAGGACTGGCTCTACTTAAAAAAAAAATGCAGTTCAAATCATAGTGGTGATGTCTTCTACTCAACCATGTTTGAGTCCATAAACACCCATGATATTACTGAAAACATGTTGTGATAGAAGGCAAAGCTCAGGGTGAGGGTAAACTTGCTTAGTTTATAAGCAAGGTTTTGTCATGTCAACACTAGAAAATGAGAGGATGTGAGCAACATGAAGTTTTGGGAAGATTAATCTACCTATAGCTACAAGAGGAAATAAAGTTGGGAAGAAATAGATGTTAGGAAAGTCATTTGAATCCTGCCTTGATAAACCAAAGTAATGAAGTGAGGAGTGGAGATCTTCATCATAAATTTTACTCTTATTTCCCATTTACTTATTTGGTGTTTATAGCAATGTAGACCTGTAGTACATTGCTAAGTGATTGCTTGCCGCAGGTCAGATGCATGAAACCTTACAGTGTGTGGCGGTAGAATAAATAAAATGTACTTAGAAAAATCTCTGATAACATACCTGAGTGACTCTAGACAGTTGTCCACCTATTTATAAGATTTCTTCAATTTATTGGCAATTCAAGGTTGTTCAAGTAATTCAAGGGAAAATGTGAAATATGTATTTTCTTTAAACCTCCAAACACATCATACTTAAGAAATTGCACTTTGTGTAATAAATTTAAAGCCCCATGGCTGTTTACTTAGAACTGGCTGATAGAAAATAAACAGAAATATCAACCCATATAGCATTTCAATTTTCTCTAGAGAGGGCCTAGTTCATTGTCTTATTATTTTGCAAAAAAAAAAAAAAAATCTCATATATCTCAAAGTGTTTTCAGTGGGTGGCTTGTCAGGTTTCTTCCTTTTTTCTATTCAAAAACAGACTTAAAAACAACCCATTCTGAGATACACCCTTAGATCATTTCCTGCCTGAGTAAACTGATGGGGAGATTAAACAAACTTCACAACACCCGAGTCATAACTCTAGAAAGTGTTGGTGCTTGTGCTCTACACCAAAAAATGATGAATTGATAGAAACATATGTTAGAACTGAAGAATCTAAAGGTGTAAATTAATTTAAAACATTCCCAGTGTGAATTTCAAATAATTAAAAATTTAGTTGTAGTACATTGAGAAACAGCATAGAAATGGAAATATTTAATAAAGTTAATACCTGTTCAAAACCTAAACTATATCAACTTTTCTTAAGAAGGAAGGCTTTAAATTCATTGTTATTCATGTACAAGAACCTATCTTTTACATATTACACACAGTGTAGTCAGCCTTCAGTTCTTTTGAGCAAACATCTCCGTGGTAAGAAGAGCTTGAGCTTCTATAATAACAACAGGAATTCAGGATCAATATCATCTCCTGTCCAGATTTCCAACTATCATGTACCATCTACCATCTTTTTACTTTATCTGGGTAAGTGGTGATTCTTTTGTTCCTTACCTCTCTCCTTTTATTTAGGACTATAAGACCTGTTCCTAAGTGTAATCCCTCATAATTCTGCAACAAAGCCTCAAGGAAGATCTCAGGGAAGAGCCATAAGATGGTCATCTACTACCATGTGTTCAGACCTTAAATGAAATAAATTACATGGATATTATATGTAATATTATATGGACTGATCAGATCATATTAATATCTGTAGGAATATACTTACACACACAAACACACACATATAAACACACACACACACGTTACAACAATTAAAAAATTAGAGGTTAGCCAGGCATGGTGATACATGACTTTAATTTCAGCAGTCAGGGAAGGAGAGACAGGTAGATCTCTGTGAGTTTAAGGCCAGCCGGGTCTACAAAGCGAGTCCAGGACAGCCAAGACTACACAGAGAAAACCTATCTCTAAAAAACAAAAACAAAAAAGATTAGAGGTTATTTAGAGGTTATTAATTTGAGACAGAGCAAAGGGTAGACATATGTGGAAGGGCTGAAATGAGAAAGAGAGGGGGTTGATATAACCATATTTTAATCCCAAAAACATATTAAGTAGTATAATTATAATTTAAAAACATATTAAGTACTGCTTTCCCCAATATTTAACAAACTATCCCAGTTTAAATAAATACATGGTATAAGAATTTCAAGCAATGAAGCTCAGTGAACTTTATAATAAAATATTTAGCTATTTAGGATAATCAAGTTTAGATATGTGCTCTAGATTTAATCTCCAAGTACACAAATATAGAATAATTTCTCATAGTTTAATAAAATATTAATCACCTATGTGCTTTACACATGTTAATTAATCAGGTTGTTTCTTCCGTGTTACTGGGGGAAGCTCCACAGGGCCTGTTACATGTAAGGCAAGTGCTCTACATCTAAGCACTATCTCTCCAGTCCCCTTTTTGCTTTTTATTCTGATCCAGGGTTTCATTAAGTGTGCGTGAATTCACTCTGTAGACCAGCAGGTTACTGAACTCGTGAACCTCCTGCCTCAGGCTTGGAAGTAGCTGAGGAGATAAGCCTGTGACTCAAGATCAGACTGGTGTCCTTTATTTGCACCAAAAAAATCTGGAAAAACAAGCTCATTTTTCTGTTTCCGTGGTACTGTAGGCCTAGGGATGATGCAGCCGTAGTACAAGTAGAGAAAGGTCATTGCTGCAATTTGAATATGGAGTTATGTATGCTTGAACACTTGATGCTTAGCTATCGCTGGTGTTTGGAAAGTTGTGGATTAGGAGGTAGACCCTTCCGCTTCTGCTACCTTTCTTTCTCTGCCATTGTACCTTCTCAAGCTGTAAGCAAAATAAACCCCTCTTTTCTTAAGTCCATTTTTCTTACATATTCAATCAGAGCAAAGAGGAAATTAGGCAATGTGGTCATTTCCAGACAGCTGTCTAAATCTGGCTCATGGAGTCCCAGACCTTAAAAGATTATGCTGCAGCAGGAGACTTTTTGATAAAAAGCAAGGACATAAAGTTGCTCCCTCTGTAAGAATCAGTCCAAATGTGCCCAGAAATCAGTGCTCAGTGAGATGTCCCCCAGCAAAGCTTTTGGTATTAGTCTAAAGCCTATTTAAAACGTAAATTGCATGAAGGCTCCCCTTCTGCCTTATACACTTCCATTCCTCAGGTATGCTATTTTTGTACACTCTGCAATAAACTCAGTCTCCTATTCAACATTCTGTGTCCTGTCTCAATTCCTCTGACAGAGCACAAGAACTATGGAGCTAAGTAGAGAGCACAACAAGATCCTTGTGTCATCAGAAAATACTCCTAATTTTTTTTTTTAAACTAAGTTCTAAGTTAGAACTCAAGATGATTGGCCATGAAGTGTACTGAACAAGGCTTGGTTTCTATGTTGGATCTGAGCTGATTCATTACCAAACACTAATGATCTGAAGGTATTTAATTTTCTTTCTTCTAATCAGAAGGGAGTTTGGAATTAATAGTTTTTAGATGAGATTATTTTAATTTCCTTTGAGAACCCTAATTCTAAGACATATCAAGGCTTTAGAAAATTCCTTTGAAACAGGTTGGCAGGTGCTTTAGTCATAGGTATCTTGAAATTTTGTTCCCCAGGAATCAGGTCTAGTTTCTGACAAGAGTAAATAGAAATAACCAGCTTTGCTTGTAATACCTCTGCCTGTTTTACAAGACTATTTGACTGTCTTCACCTGGCTTGTTCAGAAATTAAACATAAGTGAATGTTATGATGTATTCAATTGCTTCTTTAGAATTAATAAGCATCATAATACCATAAGGGAGTATTATGATTATAGATTAATTCTCTAATGTAATGTTAATATATATGCCAGGTGCTTGCTTGTGCTGGTCATGCTCGCTGACCATGTAGCATTACTGTAAATTGAAATGGGATTGCTTGTCACAGAATGCCAAATAACTACTATTGGACAGACTGATATCAACTGTCTTTCACGTATCCTTCCATAGTGATAAAATAAGCAGGCTCTACAGCTTAAGTTATGGGTAGAGAGTGTCATGACCGATTACTTGTCCATAAGAAGTAACCATAGAAATTTTATGTCATTATGGTTTATTTTTCAGATAGTCTTCGTGCTTGCTTGCTTACTGCTACTTCCTTCTCTTGTTTTTCCAAATCTTTGTTTAGCTAAATCACAATTACACCATGATGATCTGTAGGGATACACATCCTCACCTCATGGTCTGTAAAGAGTCAACCAGAAATAAACCACTTTTCTGCAGCCTTTACACAGGGTTTTTGTTTGTGGCAATCTATAGCTTACTTACACTGATATGGGCAAGAATATCATCTTATTTTCTTGTTTAGACCAGGAGTTTTTCTTGTTTCTCTTAAGTCAATAAAATTTCACTAGGTTTCAATAGGATTTCACTACGCCATGTAGTGTTGGCTAACCTGAAACTCTATATAGATCAGTCTGGCCTTAAGCTCCTAGGGGTCACCCTTCCACTGCCTCACCATGTCTCAGATTAAAGGCATGAGCTAATACAAAACATCTAATCTAATAGAGTCTTAAATAACACATCATTTTTAGGAGCAAAGTTAATTTGTGCTTATCATTTCTTGCTTTGTGTTTTTATTCAACATTAATAGAAAATAGCACAATAGGAAAACACCTGTGGAAGAACCAAAGTAAATATTTTCTTCTCTTTTACGTATATCTAATTTCCTTTTTACTGTAATCTGCATTTTTTATAAATATGGAACTCATTTACAGACTGTCTTCTGTTTAAAAGAAAATAGTCTAAGATATAACAAGCACTTTATCCACACATATAGTATAAAGAAAATCGGGATACTCAAATCAATTCCATTGTAGATGAAACTTATGTGGTTAACAAGACAGCATTGCATAAATTAAACAGAATCACTATGGGGACCATTTTATATGAGGATCATAGGTGGTGTGTAGTGGAATGCTTCCAATTTCCTCTTTTTTAGTACAGTTATATTTTCCACAATTTAGGTAAATCCTCTGCAGTTATACTCTTTGATTCCTTCTCCCAAAATCAATGACATATAATGTGGATGTTTGGAAAAGGTAAAGGGGAGAAAGGCTGATGTGTGTCTTTTTCTTAGTTTTGGTAACACTAGGAACTGACTTTCTAAACCAAAAGCAACATTTGAAATCATAAAGAACTTTCGTGAAGCCAATCTTGTACTGGCTATTCAGGGTTCTTGAAGAGTGTCCAAAACCTGACTGCACCCATGGTATTTCCTGCTCTCCTTAGTTGAGACCTTCAATAAGCAAGTACCTTTCTTCTCACATTAGTATTATTCAGAAGGCAAGTTGTCAGTAGAAGGAGACAGCCGAAAACCTTCAGGAAATAAAAGACCATTGCAGTTGCTACATCAATAGTCAATGTTTTCTTTCACTGCTCTGAACAAGCTTGTAGCCTGAATTTTTAATCCAGGTTATTTTGACCAGGGTCAGTTGGAAGAGAGGACCATTAACATCTATGATTGAAACTAATTAAAAAATAATAATACATTACCCCACATTTTATGAAATGCTCTTAAAATAAAGTATAAACTGAATCTGCCACCATTTCTTCACTCTGCTCCCCCACACTATTTTTTTTTTTTTTTAGTGATTGGCCAGCGATTATTATTCAAATGCTTGAACTGTGGAGCAGGTTCTATTATCACACAGAAAAATCTCTCACTTTCCTTGGGCCATTGCTGCATTTCATTATGTTTCTTCAAATCCCTGTGCTACATTTGCTCACAGAAGGGTGTGCACCCTAGAACAGAATGATCTGTTGATTCTGGAAGAGGTAAGAAAGCCATATTTGCCAGGGTGAGATCACTGGAATTGCTTTTCTGATGTCTACCACATGTTGGGTGATGACTTGAATTCTAGCTCAGCCATTACGTGCAGCCTCTCAGCTCCCACGTACACCCAGTAAAGCTCTTATTTTGAAAGGCAGGGTAGTTGCCAAGCATCAGATAATAATCTTCAGTAAAAAAAAAAAAAAAGTTACTTTATCTAAAAGAAAAATGTACCTTAAACAAATCTGAGGTCACCTATTATTAAGCTTGTCATATGTGAAAGGAAAGACACTTGGAACTTCAATATCTTTCCCAGATTTCTGATCACTAAAATAGAGTCCCAAAACATTAAATGAATCCCAAGATATAAATGATTATACCATCTTTCTTTAGAGAAACAGCTTAATGAAATGCTTCATAAAGCATTAAGAAATATAATTCATAGTTATAGTTCTATGTCTAATTTTGCTCTATCTTTTTTTTTGTTTCATTTAGAACATAGCCATTTTAAAATATACACTTTCATTCCTTGGTAATTTTCAATTTCATAGGAATTTTTAAAATTATTTTTATTTTTATTAATTACACTTTATTCACCTTGTATCCCCCCTGTACCTCTTCCCCTCCAATCCCACTGTCCCTCTTCCCTACCCATGTCCCTCTCCCAGTCCACTGATAAGGGAGGTCCTCATCCCCTTCCCTCTGATCCTAGTCTATCAGGTCTCATAAGGAGTGGCTGCACTGTCTTCTGTAGCTGGTAAGGTTGCTCCCCCCTCAGTGGGGACGTGATCAAAGAGCAGGCCAATCAGATTATGTCAAATCAGTCTCTGTTCCCATTACTATGGAGGCCACTTGGACACTGAACTGCCATAGGCTACCTCAGCGGAGGGGTTCCAGGCCATGAATGGTCCATGCCTGGAGTATCAATTTCAGAAAAGACTCCTGTGCCCAGACTTTTTAGATCTGTTGCTGTCCTTGTGGAGCAACTGTCCTCTCCAGGTCTTACTATCTCCCACTTCTTTCATAAGGTTACCTACATTCTGCCCAAAGTTTGGCTATGAGTTTCAGCATCTGCCAAGATATCCTGCCCGGTGGAGCCTTTCAGAGGCCTCTGTGGTAGGCTCCTGTCCAGTTCCCTGTTTTCTCCCTCCTTCAATGTCCATCCTCTTTGCCTTTCTGAATGGGGACTGAGCATTTTAACCAGAGTCCTCCTTCCTGTTCAGCTTCTTTTTTTTCTACTTTGCTCATTTATTATTATTATTATATTTTTTATTAATTACACTTTATTCACTTTGTATCCCCCCATAAGCCCCCCTCCTCCCCTTCTAATTAAACCCTCCCTCCCCTTTATTCACACATGCCCCTCCCCTTCTTAAGCATACATATTTTAGTAAGTTTATCCTATATTATATGTCTAGTATCCACTTATGAGTGAGTACATACCCTGTGTCTTTCTGCTTTTGGGATACCTTACTCAGGATGATCTTTTGCATTTCCCACCATTTACCTGCAAATTGCATGATTTCCTTGTTTTATATTGCTGAGTAATATTTTATATTGCTGAGTACCACAATTTCTGTATCTATTTTTCTTGAGGGACATCTGGGTTGTTTCCAGCTTCTGGTTATTACAAATAAAGCTGCTACCAACATGGATGAGCAGATGTCCTTGTTGTATACTTGAGCATCTTTTGGATATATACCTAGGAGTGGTATAGCTGGATCTTGAGGAAGCTCTTTCTAATTGTCTGAGAAAGTGCCAGATTGATTTCAAAAGTGGTTGTATAAGTTTACATTCCTACCAGCAGTGGAGGAGGGTTCCCCTTTCTCCACCACCTCTCCAGCATGTGTTGTCACTTGAGTTATTCATCTTAGCCATTCTGATGGGTGTCAGGTGAAATCTGAGGGTAGTTTTGATTTGCATTTCCCTGATGACTAAGGTCGTTGAACATTTCTTTAAGTGTTTCTCTGCCATTCGACATTCCTGTATTGAGAATTCTCTGTTTGGCTTTGTACCCCATTTTTTTAATTGGATTACTTGATTTGTTGTTGCCTAACTTATTGAGTTCTTTGTGTATACTGGATATTCGCCCTCTGTCAGAATACAGGGTTGGTGAAGATCCTTTCCCAATCTGTAGGCAGTCATTTTGTTCTGAGGAGAGTGTCTTTTGCTTTACAGAAGCTTTTTTGTTTCATGAGGTCCCATTTATTGATTGTTGCTCTTAGAGCCTGTGCTGTTGATGTTCTGTTCAGGAAGTTGTCTCCTGTGCCAATGAGTTCAAGGCTCTTCCCCACTTTTTCTTCTAAGTGGTTTAGTGTGTCTGGTTTTATATTGAGGTCTTTGATCCACTTGGACTTTAGTTGAGCAGTGTGATAAGTATGGATCTATTTTCATTTTTCTACATGTAGACATCCAGTTAGACCAGCACCATTTGTTGAAGATGCTATCTTTTTTCCATTATATGGTTTTAGCAACTTTGTAAAAATTCAGGTGTCCATAAGTGTGTGGATTTATTTCAGGGTTTTCTGTTCGGTTCCATTGATCCCCATTCTGTTCCTATGCCAGTACCATGCAGTTTTTATTGCTGTTGCTCTATAGTACAGCTTGAGATCAGGGATGGAGATACCTCCAGAATATCTTTTATTGTAGAGAATTGTTTTAGCAATTCCTGGTTTATTTTTATTCCATATGAAGTTGAGAATTTTTATTTTAAATTCTGTAAAGAATTGTGTTGGTGATTTGATGGGAATTGCATTAAATCTGTAGATTGCTGTTGGTAAGATGGCCATTTTTACTATGTTAATCCTGCCAAACCATGAGCATGGGAGATCTTTCCATCTTCTGATATCCTCTTCTAATTCTTTCTTCAGACACTGAAATTTTTTGTACACAAGTCTTTGACTTCCTTGATTTAATCCCTTGTATCCTATCTGATCACCATGAACTAAAGTTGGACCTCAACAACAACAGGAATATCAAAATGTCTACACACACATGGAAAATGAACAACTCACTACTAAATGGCACCTGGGTCAGGGAAGAAATAAAGAAAAAAATTAATGTCTTCCTAGAATTCAATGAAAATGAAGACACAACATACCCTAACTTATGGGAAACAATGAAAGCAGTGCTAAGAGGAAAGTTCATAGCACTAAGGGCCTTCAAGAAGAAATTTGAAACATAGCATTGAAGCAAATTAATGGTTCACCTAAAAGCCCTAGGGAAAAATAAAAGAAGAAGCAGACACACCAAAAAAGAGTAGATGGCTGTATATAATCAAACTCAGGGCTGAAATCAATAAATTAGAAACAAATACAACAATTCAAAGAATCAATGAAACCAAGAGCTGGTTCTTCGAGAAAATCAACAAGATAGATAAACCCTTAGCCAAACTAACTAAAAGGCAGAGAGACACTATGCAAATTAACAAAATCAGAAATGAAAAGGGGGACATAACAACAGACCCTGAGGAAATTCAAACAATCATTAGGACTTACTTCAAAAGTCTGGATGACACAAATTTTGAAAATCTAAATGAATTGGACAATTTTCCTGATCAATTCCACTTACCAAAGCTGAATCAAGACCAGGTAAATCAAGGAAGTAGAAGCTGTCATCAAAAGTCTCCCATCCAAAACAAAACAAAACAAACAAACAAAAACCATCCAGAGCTAGATGGTTTCAGTGCAGAATTCTACCAGACTTTCAAAGAAGTGCTAACTCCAATTCTCTTCAAACTATTAAAATAGGAACAGAAGGAACACTGCCAAACTTATTCTATGAAGCCACAGTCACCTTGGTACCTAAACCTCACAAAGACCCAACAAAGAAAAATAATGTCAGGCCATTCTCCCTTATGAACATTGATGCAAAAATACTCAACAAAATACTTGCGAACTGAATACAAGAACACATCAAAGATATCACCTACTATGATCAAGTATGCTTCATTCCAGGTATGTAGGAGTGGTTCAATATATGGAAATCCATCAATGTGATCCACCATATTAACAAACTGAATGAGAAAACCACATGATAATATCCTTAGATGCTGAAAAAGCATTTGACAAAGTCCAGCACCCATTCATGTTTAAAGTCTTGGAGAGATCAGGGATACAAGGCACATATCTGAACATAGTAAAGGCAATATACAGCAAGTCTATAGCCAACATCAAAGTAAATGGAGAGAAACTTAAATCAATCCCACTGAAATCAGGTACAAGGCAAGGCTGCCCACTCTCTCCATATCTCTTCAACATAGTTCTTGAAGTCCTTGCTAGAGCAATAAGACAGTTGAAGGAGATCAAGAGGATACAAATTGGAAAGGAAGAAGTCAAAGTATCACTATTTGCAGATGATATGATAGTATACCTCAGTGACCTCAAAAATTTTATCAGGGAACTCCTACAACTGATAAACACTTTCAGTAAAGTGTCTGGATACAAAATTAACTCAAAAAAATCAGTAACCCTCTTGTATACAAAAGAAAAAAGGGGTGAGAAAGAAATTAGGGAAACAACACCTTTCACAATAGCCACAAAGGACTTAAAGGACCTTGGTGTGACCCTTATTTCATGGGATTTATCATAAATTTTTATAAACTTAAATCAGTAAAGGTCTGTGGTAGTGTATTGTTCTCAGTTGTCATTTTTTGATACACTTTAGACATTGCCACAACTAGATTGTGTACTTATGTGTGTACTTGCAATAATCCTGGCTTAGGATTTTTGTTTTCTGAGTTAATGGTAATACTATACAAGTACATACGAGCTGTGGATGATTCAGTTTAATTTTAAATTTCAATGATATTTGCTGATATCCTCTGAACCCTACTAACTTTCTTCTTGCCTTATATCCACTTAGTACTGCATTGAACTTTGTAATCTTCCTTTCTTATCTCTGATAAGTAGGTTGTCCTTGTGTGTTTTTGTTGTGGTCATTTTTGTCTTTACCTAATTAAGTTGTTATATTTGAGTGAGTTAAGTGGGAAAAAGAGCACTATTTGAGGTGATACAATCCTGAAATTAAAGGACAGCTAATCATAATCATATTGTATTGTTTGGTTAGTTGGTTTGTATGGTTACCACCTCTCATTTGAAATAACAATAGAGACATTCTGAATGTATGATGAAGCAAAGAAAAATTGACACCTGATATAGAACTTCAAAACCTTGCAAGGAGCTGCAAAGAATACTCCTATTTAACCCAGGAAATCGCCATCAATGAGAAAACATTGTCTGTTCCATTAACTTATCAGTTAATTCAAATTATCAGTATTATTCATTAAATATTATTGAAGAAGTAGTCTTTATTCTCCTGAAGTAACTGAAATTTCTGAAGCTTACTGCCTCCTTTTGCTAATGTGGACCTAGTCCTGAAAACTTCTAGCCTCTGTCCATTCTAATCTAGGGGTAGAATGTTTTCAGCCTCTGAGACTTACTGCTGAATAAGATCATCCTTTCTTGTTCTTCCTGTACTCTGGCTCACTAGTTAAATTCACGTGTTCTGGCTCATATTCCTCTCCAAGCTAAGTGATTCAATCAGTCTTCTCTCAGCTCTGCTTGGCCACAAACTAACTGTAGCAATATGTTCTAAACTTCTGGCCCCTTCTCATTCTCTGGCTCATTCTGTCTTCATCTGCGTCTATCTTGTTCTTTCTTCAACCTGTCTCTGTGAAACTACCCTTCTAAAACTGCCGCTGAATTCCAAGAACTGAACTGTTACAAACTCAACTCCACTGCACTGCCTCTCAACTCATTGACTCAGCCAAACTGTCAGAAAGTACTGACTAGACCTCAAAGATCTTCATTTTCGTCTCATGAGTGCTGGTATTAAAGCCATGTACCACTATGCCAGGAGCTAAGGTTTTCTTTACCCGAAACTTGTTCTGTACCATGCTGACTTTGAACCCAAAGATCTGCCTACCTCTGTCTCTTTGGATTAAAGGAATTTTTGTATTCCAGTCATATCATTACAGACCAAGAGGTCTTTGGATGTGATCTATTGCCCAGAAGCCATGTTTTGAATTAAAATTTCCTTAAACACTATTTATTAAAATGTTAAAGTATACCACATTTTCCTTATCCATTCATATCCATTCCATTTCTAAATATTATGAATAAAAGAGCAATAAGCAATGATAAGCAAATATCTCTGTAATAGGATATGGGAGAATCTCTAGAGTAGTCTTTAGCAGCATATGCCTAAAAGAGGTATGTATAGTTTGCTTGGTGGGAAGACAGATTTTCAGCTTTATGAGAAACAATCACTTTATTTCCTTCAGCGAAGACAAATCTCAAACTTACATTTACAATCATACAAGAATCCAACAACAGCAACAAAAACCAAACACTCAAAGTCAAGACATGGATAAAAATAGAGCTGTCCTCATGTCCCATGTCCTGCTCATTTGTTGTTATCAGTAGTTTGTCATTGCAGTGTATCTAATAATGACAACCTTCTTGGAAGCATGAAGACCAATTTGCTACAAACAAAACCTAAATGTATATAGTCTGTAGAAATGGTTCAATCAGTACAGCTCACAGATCTGTGGATGGGAGTTTGATCCCTACAGTCCACATAAAGGTCTTGGTATGGTGCACACTAGTAATCTTAGTGATGGGAGGGGAAGGGAGGTGAAGAAGAGGTGAGATAATCTCTCTGATTTATTTAGGGAAATTACAGGCCAATGAGGAAACGCTGTCTCAAACTAAAGATGAAATATATCTGAGGACAAACATCAAAATCTGTCTTCTGAACTCCACTCATGGTTATGTACCTGCACACTCATACGCACAGATCCATAGACATGTTCGAATGTATATGTGCACACAATAAGATAAGTGCATAAAGAAAAAAACCAACCAAGGATAAGTCAAGCAACATACAATCTGGAGTTTAATCTGGATTACCACTTCTGATATCTTATTATATTTTTGTTATTTGAAGTTGACAGTGATTTTTACCAACACTCTTACTTTTAGTTTCATTCTTTAAATATAAACAACAGCTTGGTGTTGCTGTTTAATGATAATATTTTAAATTAAAATTATAATATAATTATACTCTATTTCCTCTTCCTTTTTCTCTCTCCAACTCCTTGCAGCTATGCTCTCTATCAAGTTTAGGACCTCTTTATCTTTTCTTAAGTGCATAAACACAATCTATTCCATTCATATAATTTTAACTGTATGTGTATGATCTCAGGGCTGGTCACTTGGTATTGAATAATCGATTGATAAGTGTAGTTCCCATCTCACTAAAGGAATTTCTCTTTAAAACAAACAGACTAATACAGAAAAAAACAAGAAATCAAAATGCAGACGATTTAAGACTCTGTGGTCTTGCACTAGAGGGGACAAAAGATTGTAAGAGCCAGAGGCAGAGCAAATTTGCTGTGAGATTATCTCAAGGAACTATAGGAGAGGCTATACCCATGAAGTATCATCAAAACTCTCTCCTGTGTTTATTTGAAAAAGTTTCTGTGTGGGAATGAGTCCACACAAATAGGAAAGCTGAAATTCAATGGTAAATTTTGTTTCTTTCAGCTAATTACTATGATAAGGAGGGGTAGGGAAGTTCATTTTGCAGTTGACTTTGTCAAGCTCATTGCATATTCCATGGGAAAAATCCCATGGAGTCCAGATTATGCCGTCACTAGTAAAAATAAATAGACAGACAGACAGACAGAAAGATAGATAATGTCATCTAATGATTGATGCAAGCAGCCTGAATTACTTGCTTATTTTCATATCAGAGGACTTAATTAGATTTGGAGATAGAAAGAAAGCACAGAATCTCAGAGCAGACATTTTGGTTTACTCCCTCCCGCTACCTCCTAAACAACTCTCACTGTTCTATCATTTAAGTATCAGCTGCTATATCCTTTCGATCCCCTACTTTCAGTTATTTAATATTATCATAATAAAATCTAAAAATATGGACAATAAAGGTATGGAATTCTAATTTTTTATGAAGTAAGTATTTTTCATGAAATTATGCTGTGTTTATAATTATGCATAGCTTGTGATGAGGTGTCTCCGCTTGTATCTTTAGCTATTGCACATTTCTTTGTCGTTACGGTAAATCCCCCTAGTTTACTTGCTTCTTTTTTTTTTTTTTTTTTTGCGCGTAGAACAAAATTTTAATAAGACTCTGATGTATTTATGCTCAGTTACTAATTTTGGTTTTTAAAACAACGTCTACTCACAAAGTCACAGTGATTTTGGAAGAACAAAGTTTTAATGTTTCTGTACTGTTGTTTCGATTGGCTTAACTATGACACCCACAAATACTCTAAATAATATCTAAATTTACATAGTCATATTAAATTATCATATTTGCAACTTTTAAAAGAATTCTTTGATAAATAAAGGCTTATGAGCTATAGTTAATAAGGAGATAGAAGATAGCAGAAGAAATCTTATAGTATGTTCCATTTTAACTATGAAGTTTTTTTATTTAACTTTATTTTTTATTAGTTATATTTTATTTTATTTTTAGTTTTTAGTTACATTTTATTAACTCTGTATCCCAGCTGTATCCCACTCCCTTATTCCCTCCCAATCCCACCCTCCCTCCCTCATCACCTCCCTGCCCCTTTCCAAGTCCACTGCTTGGAGAGGACCTCCTCCCCTTTCATCTGACCCTGTTTTATCAGGTATCTTCAGGACTGGCTGCAAAGTCCTCCTCTGTGGCCTAGCAGGACTGCTCCTCTCTCAGGAGAGGGAAGGTCAAAGAACCTGCCATTGAGTTCCTGTCAGAATTAGTTCCTGTGGTTACTGAGCTACCACGGTCTTCATCCGAGCAGAGGTTCTAGGTTATATCCATACATGGTCCTTGGTGGAGTGTCAGTCTCAGAAAAGACCCCTGTGCCTGGATGTATTTGGTTCTTGTGGAGCTCCTATCCTTTCCACGTCATACTAACTCCCCCTTCTTTCTTATGATTCCCTGCACTCTGCCAAAGGTTTGGTTATATCTGCTTTGAAACACTGCTAGGTAGAGTCTTTCAGATGCCTTCTGTGGTACTGCGAAAACTCCTGGGACATCAGAGTGGTAGCACTGTTTCCTAACTCACTTACCTCTCCTCCACTGAAAATTTGAGAGCTTCTCTCTAGAAGCTGGCCCTGAACTCCACATCTCTATGTGGGTGTGTTTTTACATGGTAGGAATCCAATAAACACCTGCTAATTCCATAAAATAACCCTCTTGAGGGCCCATGGATGTATGTCTCTAAAATAGGCTTTCATTCGGGGATGGGAGTTTATTATACAGTATGGCAAACAAAAGTGGCTTATGTATATAAAAAACCTTGCCTCAATTTTCTGAATTACAAGACAAGAGTGAAATGCATTTTAAAGTTAAATGCCCCAACTTTAGCTCTGAGAAGAAAGAAATCTGAATGTGGTTCTCATCCCTCCTCTAAGAAGCTTCTATTTGCAACAGATGGATACCATTAGAGAAAACCACAACCAATCAAAACACAGAGTTCAGAAGCCCAGTCCCAACTGATGGATATACAAAACAACACCAGCACCCCAGACTCAGGAATGATTGCAAGGGAAGAGATGGAAAGACTAGAAGAGCCAGAGGAATAGAGTTTGCATAGCTCCTAGAATTATCAGAGGCTATACCCATAAAGTGTCACTTAAAGTCTGCTTAAATATATATGGAGTAAGAGAGACACCGATAGACATGCTAACATAGATAAGAGAGAGCTCTGTAGGCCTCAAACCTGAACAAAGAACTAGGGAATGCCTGGAGTGGAAGAACAGTCCTCTCAGGGAAGGGATACAAATTAGTAGATCGTGGATTTGAAAGAAAGCAAGAGATCTGTACAAGGGACTGTTTGGAGATTGGAAATAATGTGATTATATTAAAATCTCAAAGATAAAATAATACTACACATATTTTTTTTAGTTTTTGGTGTATATATATTTATAATTTTTATATCTATACTTATATACCAAAAGAAAAGAAAGGAATTTTGAAAAGCACCACAATTATTCCTTGTTACTGTGGTGGAATTGTGAATGCATAAATCTAAAATAAATCACAAAGTTGGACGTGATTTCTGGTAGTATAGGCTGTTCATCTTAT
This sequence comes from Rhombomys opimus, assembly GCA_010120015.1. NCBI lineage: Eukaryota > Metazoa > Chordata > Mammalia > Rodentia > Muridae > Rhombomys > Rhombomys opimus. The sequence continues at coordinate 423,233 of REGO01000210.1, forward strand.
CTATGTCTTGGGTGCTTGTATTTATCAAATATTTGGGCTTATGTTTTTAATGAAATTCAGTGGAGAAATGCAACATCATCTCTTATGGAAGGCAATGTGATTATATCCAATATGGCCTGTTTTCAAATGTATTAATTGGATTCTTTTTTTTTTTATAGGTGTACATTCTAGTAAGCTGGAGTTAGCTTGGAAGATAAAGCATTTGCCATTTAAGCAGAAAGACCCTCAGTCCCAGAATCCATGCTTTAAAAAATAAAAATAAA
>REGO01000210.1:431796-453234 GCA_010120015.1 Rhombomys opimus
AGAGCTAACTTTAACCTTTTTCTTGTACAACCACCCCCATGCTCTGCCACCTTTTTTTTTAATAAGTTGTCAAATTCACAAGAGTTTTCTTTTGTTATGCTACTAATCAAGATCTAATTACTGTGGCAATGTTGCCTATGTCACTTGGGAAATGAAACAGAAATACTCTAGCTAGTTAGATTTACATGATTTTGTTCAGAGGGAAAGTATAATTTATTTTAAATGAAGTGATCATTAGCATAAGGGTCTGTATAGTGAGCCAGACACATAGCAAACTTTGTTGGTACTTAACTAATGCAATAGAAAAGAGAAATACAAATAAGATTTTAACTTCTACCTCACCTGTGTATGAGTTAGCATGGTAATGTTATAACAAAATGGCTTTCAGAATTAATGAATACAGAGAGTTTACTTTAGATAGTGATCTGGAGTTTTTTAGTCAGAGTTCAAGTATAATTGAGAGTATGACCTTAATTCTGAAAAAGCAGCACTCACAGCCTTGAAAGCAAAAAGAAAAAGGCAATGATTGGTGTCCTGACATTCTTCAATAACGTATACTTCTCACCATTTAAAGGTTCCATAATTTCCTTATCGCACTATTTTGGCAACCAATATTTTATCATAGGTACATTTGGCTACATCTCAGCCAAAGCATATCAGACGCCTTACCTACAAAATGACTGGTTGAGGGGAAGATAAAGAAGCAAGAAGATGTTATACTAAAATCTATACTCCTAAAAAATCTGAACAACAAGAAAGACCCTAGGGAAGATACTCAATCCTAATCCAGAAGGACAAATGCCATAGACATCAGAAACAGGAGAAAACAGGGAACAGGACAGGAGCCTACCACAGAGGGCCTCTGAAAGACTCTACTGATTAAGGTGTCGAAAGAAGCTGAGACTCATAGTCAAACTTTGGGCAGAGTGCAGGGAATCTTATGAAAGAAGGGGGAGATAGAAAGACCTGGAGGGGACAGGAGTTCCAAAAGGAGATCAAAGAGCCATAAAAAATGAACCCTGGTGACCCTGAAGAGAATGATACCCCAACCAAGGGCAGTGCATAGAGAGGACCTAAAACTCTGCTCAGATGTAGACCATAGATTCTCCAAGTGGGTCCCTAGTAAGGGGATCAGAGCCTTTCTTGGGCATGGACTCAGTGACAGGTTCTCTCATCACCTTACCCTGGAGGAGTGCAGCCTTACCAGTGCACAGAGGAAGACAATGCAACCAGTTCTCATGAGACCTGATAGGCTAAGGTTAAACAGAAGAGGAGGAGGTCTGTCCTATCAATGGAGTAGTGGAGGGGCATAAGGGGAGAAGAAGGAGGGTGGGTAGGATTGGACAGAAATGAGGGAGGGAGCCACCGCTGGGACAAAAATTGAATAAAATATAATAATAAAAATAATTTAAATAAAGGAAAAAAAGAAGCAATGATAATCCGCACTAGCTGTAATTGTCTTTGAAAAATTAAGCCATAGTGATAAACATTCAGGAGTTTTGTCATAATAACCAAACCAATAGTGTATTATTTCAAGAAGGACATCAAGTTTATATTTTTTTAAAGTATTCACTTATAAAATAGTAACATGCTGGGCTTCTTGGTGCAAGTCTGTGTTCCCAGATATGACAACGGCTAAATAGGGTTTTAAGTTTGTGCCCCACCAACCTAGAGTGAGTTCCAGGCCAGCCTGGGTAATAGTAATGTTTCCATATCAGTGCTGCTTAAAACTCAGTACAGTTCTGCACCAAACTGAATTCTCTTTGAGAGGAAGCTATTCATAGCCACCTGAATAATACCTGACCTACCTACATTATCCTAAATTTTATCACAAAACACAGCTCTCATCTCAAAGAGAACAGAAAATTATTTTTGAGGCAAATATAGGTCACTATGGCCCCAAAATGCAGATTCAAGTTGAAATGTGGAAATACTAAGATGGACTTTTATGGTTCAATAACAAAATAAAGTCATAATCAAAACATCTATTCAATACCATGCTGTGGATATCAGGTAGGATGGTTAGGATTGAGTATAGAATTCTCTGCTGTAAGTTTCCAGTGTTGTCAATGCCATTTTATTTTTGGAGTTGTCGAATTAACTTAATAAATCCTGAAGACTTGACCTGAAAGCCAAAAGGATGTTAGGTCAGACACAAAAGTAGGCAAAAAATGAATAGTCTAAGCATTAAGAGTAGTCCACAATTATTTTGGCTCACAAAGTTCTGAAAAACAAAAACAAACAGCAACAACAAAAGCCCACCATTGCAGAATCCTTGACCTATATGCTGGAGGTCACAGGCCTCAAGGATAAACATTTCTACTATTATCATGCTAAATGGACATAGTATCAAAATGTTCTCTAACTTTGTATACTTTTACCCATTGCCTAGTGTGGCTCTCAGACTTGATCAGAGAATTTTTGTTGTTGTTGTTCAGTGAATAGTGCTTAACATAGAGATTCCCAATTGGCCAAAGTGCAGAGAACAGGTGACCTGGGCATGTCTGGGCACAATATCACAATTTTTGTGATATGGAGCAGCCATATCACAAAAATGATCACAGAAGAGCAGGGAAGGAGATCATAAGAACCAGAGGTCAGGAAAAACTTCAACAAATCACTGTGCCATGGGATAGCCCAGGCTGCTGCGGGACACACAATGACAGATGGTGTGGCAACATGAAACAACAGAATCTCCAGTTAGAGCAAAAAGGGTAAGTGCCCCCCAGCCCAAAAAACGTCCAGGCCTCCACACTCTGAGGAAGGCTGTCCTATCTACTTTTCCTACTTTGTTTCCGGTTGGTGCCTTTGCATGGGAATGAATACAGTTTGCAGAACAACTGACGGTTTTTAGTTGGGGCCACTCTCCAATATTGGCATAAGGTTCCCCTACCCTCTTTCCATATTCTGACAGCCCAACTAGGTATAGGCAAAGACCTTTTAGCTATTCAGAAAACAACAACAACAACCCCCCCCCCGAAATGGGTAATGCAGTGACCATGTAATCATCATTAAGATGGCTGCCAGCCTTTTAAAATCTGCAAGCAGACTTGTGTTTGGTGGCATGTGCCAGTCCTCCTGGCAAAATTGCTTTGAAAATGCTGACTGTCAATAAAACATTTCCTGTCTTTATCTGTCATGGATAACAATATATCACAAAAAAAAAAAAAAAACCTCAAGTTACGAAGATACATGCCGTCTTAAAATTACATGGCATAAAATTCTCCAAAAAACAAACCTTGTTTTTTTTTGGTAGGAGGTGCTTCAGATGGCAGCTTACATGGTCACAGGTCATATTTACAACCCAAACTCATTAACCCAAGTTGCTTCTCTTACACAGCTAAAAAATAAAACAACAACAACAACAAAAAACTAAAAACAATTCAGGAATAAAAATTTACCCCATTTTCTGCCTACTTCAGCAGCACTCTGCCAATGTTTGGGATCTATTAAAGCAAGTCCCTCCAAAGATACTGCCACCGCCTCTCTGGAGACAGCCATATCTGAGAATCAGGGTCCTAAAGGCCGCCCTACCTCAGATCTCACAAACCCTCACAAAGTCACAGGGGAAATCAGAATCAAGTATTCACCCTTTACTCCCTCTTGTCTTTGGGAAGATTCCGGGGATGATTGCCTAGGGAGAATCTGAAAGCACTACAAGCCCTCCATCATGCGTTGCAATTGTCATACCATTTTCAAAACCTTTTTCTTTTTTCCTTTTTCTTTTCTTTTTCTTTTCTTTTTTTTTTCTTTTTTTTTTTTTTTTTTTTTTTTTTTTTTTTTTTTTTTTTTTTTTTTTTTTTGGAATAAAGGATAGTTTATTGTGGAACCAAATGTGGGTGACCATGACCCAAGAACACAGATTCAGGTTAACTCAAATTCCAATTTGGTAACAATCTCATACAGTTTTAATTTGTTTTTCTTTACTTTATTTGAAACAAGTCTTTCTATTATATAACCTTGACTATCCTGAAACTTGCTATGTAGATCAGGCTGGCCTGGAACCTGCAGAGATCCTCTGCCTCCCAAGTGTTGAGATTAAAGGTGTACCGTGCCCAGCTTCGTGAGTCTTTTATAGTAAGAGAAATAAAGTTTTAAATCAAGACAATTTAAAAATATGCTGCTAGAAACATCGGGTAGGTGGGCTAAGCAAAAGCACTAAAATCTGTTACAGATCTCATGCTCTCTGGTTAAATTCTCAGCTTTTAGATTGGTGGAAGCAAGTGGCTTGCTAAAAATACATTTTAAGGGTTTTTATGATAGGCACAAGCATATAACATTGGTCATTGGAGTGGGCAAGGGGTGCTTTTCAGAGGAACTGATAATAGCTCAAGCTAAATATAACTTTGCTATCACATTTTAGTTTCCATTGTCTTGACATTTAGTCACTTGGCCATGTAGAATCTTCAATACATATGTGGCCATGGCTCCTTTTCTTCCTTAGGAACCTGGGGTCATACTAGCAAATTTTGAGTCCAAGGAGGAAGTTCATGGGATACCAAATACATAGCCAGTCAGAAGCAAAGGCCACATAGCTGGGACTTCAGTTAGTGTCTGAGATAGAAATGGTCTTTCGGGACTGAGTCTTTTTTAACTAATTTATTTCTTTATAAATTACAGTTTATTCATTCATTTTGTATCCCCCTCCCTCAGCCCCTCTCAATCCCATCCTCTCTCCCTCATCTCCTCCCATGCCCCTCTCCAAGTCCACTGATAGGGGCAATCTTCCTCCCTTCCCTCTGACCCTAGCCTATAATGTCTCATCAGGACTGGCTGCATTGTCTTTCTCTGTGGCCTGGCAAGGCTGTTCCCCCCTCAGGGAGCGGTGATCAAAAAGCCATCCACTGAGTTCAAGTTAGAGATAGTCCCTGTTCCCCTTACTAGGGTACCCACTTGGATACTGAGCTGCCATGGGCTACATCTGTGCAGGGGTTCTAGGTTATCTCCATGCATGGTTCTTGGTTTATTTGCATATCTTTAATATTTTTCTTCCTACTCCACTCCAATCCCTTCCAACTCCCCAGCACAAGGTAGGAGAGAGAAAGGGTTAGTGGGAGAGGGGGTGCAGTTCTTTTAGCTGCTTCCTGCTGGTTAGGGTTGTCCTGTTTTTTTTTTTTTTTTTCTGTGGGTTTTTGTTTTGTTTTGTTTTGGTTGTTGGTTTTGTTGTTGTTGTTGGCCAGTCTAATCCTCATTTCAGGAGATTTTCAACTTCTTGTCTCATGACAGCAACCAGGAACAGCAAAGGGGAAGCAGGAGCAGCCTTGTTCTTTCTCTGGGCTCCACACTCTCTGGGATCTTGCATTTTTTTCTCTGTCCATAGTCCTCAGATTTAAACTATCTATAGCTGGCAAAGAGCTCCTCTCAGAGCATGCAGGAAGCAAATAGTCTGCTGCTATGGACCATCTTAATGAGTCCCACATCCCACACCTGGGACCAAAACAAAAATGTGTTTATGTCCACAACTCGATGCCCCACACATTCCTTCTGCTTGGCTTTTCATGGGTCAAAAGGACACAGCATAATTATTAGAAAAATGATTCCCAACATTCTTGTAGCTTTTCTAAAAAAAAAAAATGCTAAACATGATGTGGGACCCTTTCAGACTCAGGATGGCTAGGGTCAGGAGGAACCCACACTACTATAAACAGCTTAAGATTATGGACTGGGTTATAACTCAGTTGGTAGAAAACATGCTCAGTATGCAGGAAGCCCTGGATTTTACCAGTACTACTTAAAACCAGGTGTGGTCACACATGGGTGTAATCTGAGTACTTAGACCTCAAAAGCAGGAGGTATAGAATGAACAAAATCTCCTTAGCTTGGTAACTATTTTCAAGTGAGGTTATCCTAATAACCTATCTGAGACTGTATCTGTATCAGATACGGCAACGACACAACAGAAGAACTAACTGGTGAACTTTCAAAAGATGAAAAGGTTTTGTGAGACTGAGTACTTGTCTGTGGAGTCTGGGTCGGATAGCTAGTATCAGTATTAAAATGTAGAAACTCAGAAATGGCACATACACAGAATTAAACTTTAGATACCTAAAAGAAATCTGAACAGGTAGAAGTTGTCTTGTGTATTTTTTACACCCAGATATTTACATGTAAATTATTGTCAGACAAGGCATGTTGCATTTAGCACCACCTAAGGAGAGCTTTAGCAGAAACTTTGGACTTTGCAACATTCTTTCCAGACACTTCTATAGCTTTAACTCTGGGTTGCTACATACTGCACTATTTATTCATGCCTCTCACACAGTCACTACTCTGGGGACAGGGATCTGACAGTGTTGAAACTGAGATAATAAAAGTTTAAATAATTATCGCTGATGACGGCATTTAATGATTGTGCTTACACTGGGAACAATTTATGACAGAAATCATCTTGTGGCATTATAACCAGCCAACAATGGTACTACAGAAATTTTACATGTGAAATTTTAAAATTACATGATGAGGCTTTCATAAATAAGTGCTCATTTGTGTAAGTCATGGTGATCTTTCTTTGGAAAAAGATAGATTTCAGATAATGTGTGTTTCTAGAGGTTATAAATACAGTAAAAATGGTGTTGTGTGTGAGTGTATGAGTGTGTGACTGTACCTGCATGTGTGTGGGGGGGGAGGGCACAGGGAGTGGGTAGAAGTATATCAGGGGATTTACGGAGTCTCAAAATGGGATGTATTTGAAAAGGATGTGGCATTAACAATCAAAATTAAGCCAATTTTAAATCCAATCCTGAATTGAAATTCAAGAATTTCCTTGTAAATTAAGTCTTAAATACATTTTTTAATATATTCGGTCTCTAATGTTTTTCCGTTTATACAGATTAAGTCTCTCCCTCCCTCCTTCTTTCTCTTCTTCCTCTCTCTCCTAATGATGTTCAGGCATACATGGTGAACAGGGGTCTGATTTAGCAGGTACTGATCTATTTTGCCATGGAAATAAAAAGTGCTAATGAAGAATTTGAAGTTTATATTAATGCTTACTAGGAACATTAACGACAACATTAATACTGGGGTCTGTTAAAAAAGCCATACTCAGATTTATCTGGAGCCCATTGTAGGATTTTATAACCATTTTAATTCCAGTCTATGCTGACATGATGTTAAGTGAATATTACCTAGGTGTCTGTCTGTCTATCTCTCTCTCATTCTGTGTTGTATGTAAATTTAAACCACCCAAATAGAAGAATATTTCATAATATGCCTGGATCTTTTGAATATTATGCATCATTGTTGACTTCGGAACTACTTTGTATCAAAGTTCCAAGAAGCAAAAAAAGCTTAAAGTCAGGTTTCAGTAAATAATAAATCTATGAGAAGTATTATATTTGAGAAAAATCACAGTTAGGCAGAGGAGAGAATTTAGCATCACAGCCTTAGGTATCATCACATGGTTCTTGCTTTTCTTCCTCCTCAAACTGAGACAAGTAATGAAACAAAGTTGACAGGATGACAAGGGGACAATAAACATTTTCTGATCTTGGGAAATCAAGCTCTGCCCTACAGTGTCATGCCTGAGAAGTGAAGTGCTCCTTCTTAAGTGGAAAAATCTCACAAATCTGGGAATCAAAGGCAAGTCACATCTCTAGATAGCTGATGACCTTCACTCCTAGGAAGGTCTTTGTACAGCTGTGAATCTGATGTTCCTTAAGTGACAGCTTGTAACTGCTCAGTGATAGCTGAGACATGTTATATTCTCTCTCTCTGCACAACTGGCTACAATTATTTTAACAGAAATAGCTGGTAGAGATTTCCTTAAAAAATAAGTTGTTTTAGCTGTATTTTAATTAAGAATATTTTTTTAGATCTTTATCTAAACTTGATAGACTTGATTGATTTTTTAAACTCTTCCCTTTTGAGGAGAATGTCATGGAGAGAATAGCAACTAAAATGAGTAACAGATAGTAAATATACTCCTAAAATGGAATAATTTCAGGGCTAGCATTCTGTAGTCACAATGTAAGAAGCATTGAATACATAAACAGAAGGGAAAATAAACTAAACTGAAAGAAAAATTTAAATTTTTTGTATTTTAATGCTTTCATTAAAAGTCTTATAATCTTAACCATTGAATTTAAATATATATATATATATATATATATGTATATATAATATCCTAAAGTTGATAGAATGACAGTGATGAAGAAGCTATAAGTTACAGAATATGGGAAGAATAAACACAAGCAGAAAGTTATTCTGTTCTTCAAGGTAGATGTTAAAAAAAATCAGAATTCCCCCATAAGCCCCTCCCTCCTCCCCTCCAGGTCCCACCGTTCCTCCACCTTCTTCACGCATGCCCCTCCCCAAGTCCTTCTGATAAGGGAGGTCCTTCTCTTCTTCCTTCTGATCTTAGTCTATCAGATCACATTCGGAGTGGCTGTTGTTAAAAGCTTCAGTGTTTTTTTTTTTTTAAATAAATATTAACAAACAAACAAACAAAAATCAGTAAAATTTTAAAGACAAATTCTGTTTTAGTTAGGATTTCTATTTCTGTGAAGAGACACCACGGCCACAGCAACTTTTATAAAGGAAAATTTAATTAGGACTAATTTATAGTTCAGAGGTTTAGTCCATTATCATTATGGCAGGAAGTATGGCAGAGTGTCAGTAGATTTGGTGTTGGAGATGTAAATGAAAGTTCTAGATCTTGATCATCAGAGAGCAAGAGAGTTGGCTTGAGCTTCTAAGAGCTCAAAGCGCACACTCTACTTTAACAAAGCCACACCTACTACAACAAGGCCACCAGTCCTAATAGAGCCTCTACCTCTTGGCCTATCGTGGCCATTTTCATTCAAACCACCACAAATTCTATTTGTTTAATGACAAAAATCAGTCAGAGAGAGGATAAAATGAAGGGAAGGGAAATATTTAATATAGGTACACTATATGAAAAGAATCTCTGTGCCTGTACAGAAGCATAATTTGTCAATAAAAAGGTAATGACTTATAGCTGAGGCAGGAAATAGAGGTTGGGACATCCAACAGACAGAAAGGATTCTGGAATTTGGTTGGGTATGGAGATTCATCTGGGAAAATGTGAGAAGGATAGATACGTGGTACCTTGGCACAGGTCACCAGCCACAAAATAGAATGTAGATGAGAATAAAAGGAATATGAAGTTGTGAGTTTGTCAAAGAAGAGCCTAGGTATATGACCTAGGTATTTGTAAATACTAATTTGAGCCTCACAAGTGTTCATTCCAGGATCTTAAGCCAGAAAAAACAACCTCTTCAATAAAACTGAAATGTTGGGAGGTACTAAGGCAAAAAACTTAATCATGAAAAGGATAAAGTAATTGAGAAATAGAAAGGCTGACAAAAGTTTAACCAAAGTAAAAGATAGATAGCAAAACCACATGGTAGCAAACATTTTACAGCACAAGGAAACGTGAAGTATTAGACGGGGTAGTAGAACCCAGACGACTTTAAAAGAAAAGGATTGGGATTTTTGTGATTAAAGGTTTAAAGTAGAATAGAGGATTGGGGCAGGAGAAAATAAGAAGTGTGTTAACCAAAACTAAGATGAATAAAGATGTGTAGAAATTCTCTACTTTCTAAGCAAATTAAAATACGTAATGTATTCAAAAAGAGTTTAGAAAGAAGTACCTTTATGTGTGTGGACACTACAAACTCCCAGAAACTTTGAGTTATTAAGTGAAAATCTCAGCATAAGGCACTGAATATTTTTCTAGAGGCTATTACTTATGGTGGCCCCAGAAGGACCACAAGCAATATAGAAAATCACCATTGCTATTGTTTACTCTACTATAATTATATGGCAGTACCCTACTGCTTAATAAATCACTCATTTTTAATGCAAAACAGAACAATCAACCTCTAACTAAACAAAAAACTCTTCCTCGCTGGGAAACTTACAGAGTACAAGAAGGACAGGAGAAAAAAGGATCATTGTTTTATTGTTTTTGTTTGTTTGTTTGTTTGTTTGTTTTGTCTCCCTGGAGATGGACCTCTAATGCTACAACACAGACCTGCTAGACTGATGTGCCCACTGGGGCCATGGCATCTATGGAAGTAAACAGTTACTTTCTGATAGGATATGAAACACGCTCCAGTAAAGCTCATCTAAAGCCTATGACTTTGAAATATATAGGCTCTGAATGGGTTCCTACTGTTGGTGTTTTTTGCTAAATGATCTTTTTTTTTTCTAACTATATTTAAATACGTACATTTATATTCATTTGTTTTGTCAACGTTGCTTAGCGTAGCTGATTTTTGAAGTCAGTAGTAGCTAATAAAGAAACTCATGAGTGGTCAAAGTTACATACACACACACAGAAGGAAAATTTAATAAATGAAGTTTTACAACTTTCAACTCAGCTACTGTTTTTACTACTGAAAAGTTTGTGTTAAACCATATGCAGAAGACACATTACAGGAAATTTATAAATCTTAGTTCTGGAAATTTTAACCTTGTAGAAGATGAGAATTGAGAGTGTTCACATTTTATTTTCTCATCTTCCATCCGTGTTCTCTAGAGCAAAAATAATCATTCTCCTATTATAAATATATATATATATATACAAACTCATATATATATATATATATATATATATATATATATATATATATGTGTGTGTGTGTGTGTGCCCAGCTATATATAAATCTTCTACATCAACCACCCCAAAGCTCAAGGAACATTGCAGGAATGTAGAGTAGAAACAATGTAAGAGTAGGTGCATGGAGAAAAGAACCAGTGAAATGCTGAATTCATATATGACACTGATGTTACATACGTCAAGTCGAAGCACCCGTGTTTACAGGAACAAGACCTACCTAAAATGTGGCCCTGGAGGCTCCACTCTTGGTGAGGAAATTATTTCGGACTTGATGCTACTTTGAGAGAGATAGTAAATTCTCTTTGGGGATATGGCTCCTGGTGCATTGCCCATGTTCCAGTAGATAGCTCTACCTCCATTCAAACGTAGTTAGCAATAGTCCAACAAACAAAAAGAAGAATATGCAGTTGAGGAGGAGGTGGTATGGGGAGCACTAATGAAAAGTTGTTAAGTAATGGTGGGTGGGTATGATCAAAATATATTACATAAACGTATAGTATTTTTAAAGGATAAAATTATCTATCATCTCTCCTCTTCTATATGTGTGAGTATATATAATATATTTTAGTATGTAGTAACATATTTGTAATAGGAGATGGATTGTTTTCACCCTAGAGAGCATGGATGACAGATGAGGAAATAAAATGTGAACACTCTTAGTTATCATCTTCTACAAGGTAAATACTGCTAGAACTAAGATTTATAAATTTCCTCTACTGTGGCTTTTTTTAAAAATACGGTTTAACACAAACCTTGCAGTGGTGAAACAGTTATTGAGTTGACTTGTAAAATTCCATTTATTAAAACTGCCCTGGAAGGAGAGAGGAGAGTAATAGGATGAGAAAGAGCACATAAGGTCCTCACAGTCCCTCTTCCCTCTGAATTTATATGAAAAATAAACAACTGACTGGAGGAAATCTCCATGTACATCTGCCTGAAAGTCATCCTGGGGATTTTTTAATGGGATAGGTGATTCAGCCATGATAATATAAGAAACATCATTAAACTCATTGGCTCACTAAACTCATCTTGGATGGAGTTCTTTGTTTGGTCTTTTTGAGCCATCTCCATCTACACAAATGAGCATTTCTTTGTATCTTCCATGGAAAATCACGCAGCATATGCCAACACCAAATAAAAAATGAAATTATTATTTACAAGTAACATAAACATTAAGTTATTGACTCAGCACTAAAACTTTTTTCTAAGTAATATTTAAAACTCAGAAACAAATAAATATAGAGTAATAGATAAATATATCACAAAATAAAATAGTAAAATGACATCTATATGACATGTTTGGTAAGTAAGGAAATAAATTGAATTAATAACAAAAGGTACTTTCAAAAGTCAGAACACAGGAATGCCTCACTAATTTGGTTTATAAAATGTTCAGAAAAATGGTGAGAAATGAACTACTTAAAATAAAAATACAGTGTGAGAGAATAAATCAAAAGTTGCTTAATGCTATCTGCAATTTTGTTCCCAGTAAGAGAAAACTAAGATAAAAACAGATGATATGTTGATGAGAAAGGTAAACCAATGAAAAGTGGCATAGGAACTAAAGTAGCATGGTAATGTTGGCATCTAGATAGTATCATATATCTACTTATTTAAAGTTCTTTCAGGTAGTCTGCTTGTTTGAAAACAGCATAGTTCTGGTGTTTTATTGCACAATAGGGTGTGCTGACATGTGTGGTAAATTATTTAGGAAAAGAAATGATAGAAAAAGAATAGTAAATGTTTTCATCATGATAAACATTCATGTGATAGAATTAGATTAATTTGAATATGTTTTAAAACTATTACACGTTTTATATGACCATGTCTACGTATAACTGTATAAATTTTATGTTTTTAATTTGAAGGTAAAGTTTATAATAAAATCTTAAAACCTATGAGGACATTTTGCTGTTTATCAATTTGAAAAACAATGTCATCTTTCAAAATTATATTCAATTATTTGAGGAAATAATTACTCATCTGTAACAATCCTCAACAAAGTTGTAAGAATGATTAAGGATGTGTGGGCTCTTACAAGTTAGAAGGAGCACATATGTAAATTGTAATTTTAAATTACCTGCATATAAAAAAGCATAATTTAAATTATCTTCAATAGGTAGGAAAAGGTCAACCAGAACTCCCACTAAGTGAAATGTGAAGAGTAACTACTCTGCCTAGCCGTGTGAGGTGGTCATTTACGGATGTCAAAAAGAAGTTGCAAAAAGAAAAATCAAACTGGAGTTCAAGAGTTCATACCTATAATTTTTAGTAAATTATTACATATTCAAAATTTATGTTCCACCAAATTATAGTTTTACCTCATAGTGTTATTAACCAAGATGTCTAAATCAAAATACTTATTACAGCCCAAGAGTCAAATATACTGTGATTTTACCCAACAAGTAAAGCTTCATAAATTGTATGTGTAATTTATTGTTAGTTCTTTTTCAAGTTTGATAAAAAAAAATACTATTGATAATATGTTAGTCATAGTACTACAATGAACAGAAAAGATGTATTTTAACATTCAAGCATAATTCTGGGGGTTTGAGGGAAAGAATAAGAACAAACATTTGTGCCACAGTATATAAAAGTTAATACAAAATTTAAAAAGTACATGAATGAGAAGCAGTTACCTTAAATGAGACAAGATTATACTCATTGAAATTCAGTGTTTAAAACTGGTAACATCACAAACATTGAAACCTAGAAACACCAGCCAGGCCTGGTGGTACAAACCTTTAATCCCAGCACTCAGTAAGGCAGAGGCAGTTGATGGCTATGAGTTCAAGACCAGCCAGGTCTATAAAGGGAGCACAGGAAAACCAAGGATACACAGAGAAACCTTGTCTAAAACAAAACAAAACAACAACAACAAAAATCAAATAAAAACAAAAAAACAGAAACACAATGCTCTCTCCCTAATATAATTAATATCAGCTATTAATTAACATCCACCTTTCTAATGTTCTCATTCTTGTGTTTTCAGTTCTCCCAATTTAAATTATTTCATAATATTTTTGTAACTACATAAAAAGATCATGCTTACTTACAGTAGCATGAATAATCAACTTTTTATACCATTTTTTAAAATGAACCATTACTTTTGAAGCTCTCAGTTCTCTAAAACTCCACTTATATATATAAATCACTTATATATAAATCCACCAAAGAAAACTAAAACTGGGTTTTTAAAATCACTTTTTAATGTACTATTGACTGTTTTCTTGAAGTTATTTTCTTTTTTAATTTTTTAATCAGTCTAAACACGGATGTTTATCGAAACCTAAGCACTAATGTCCATGGAATCTATCTAGCATATTCAGCATGTGTTTGGCTACTGACAATAAAGCATCACATCACTATCAAACATTCGATATAGCTATTGCTTTACTTAACCACTAATACAAAAACTACAGCAAGAAAGAATGAAAGAATCATTAGTGCATATATGTTCTAGAATAACTCTGAGTCAAAGTAAAGTTTTAATGCCCATTTTAAAAACAATCTTCAAATAATGTAGGAGTGCATTACAGCCTAATTTGAAACAGCCCTGTTAATGAAGCTCAAGAAGAAAAATGGGTTAAGCCATTAAAGGTTGGAGAGAAAAGGTGAAATCAGACTATTTAGGCTGAAACAGTCAATTAATGGGTTTCTTCAGAACATGAAAGTTTTTGGTTTAACACCAAAACCCTTAACAACCCTAAAGTAAATCTGGAGACAAAATACATAACACAGGATAACATTGCCTAACAATGAGAAAGCCCTGCTTTTTAATTTTTTATTTTAAAAAATAGATTTGTTTATGTTATGTTTGTTTTGTTTGTTTGTTTGTTTTGTTTTGTTTTGTTTGTTTGTTTGTTTGTTTGCCTGAATGTATGTATGTGCCCTATGTGTGTGTTCCTAGTGGCTATAGATATTTCAAAAGAGCAATAGATCCCTTGGAACTGGAATGATGAATTGTTGTAAGCCACCTTATACATGATGGGAACCTATCCTGTTTCCTATGTTAGCTATAATAGAATTCACTGGACGTCACAAGAATCATTTACTCCCCCAAGACACCACACTGTATTGATGATTTTCACATTTTTCTCTCTCACCTTCATCATTTTGAAATCCACTAAATGTCTATTCCTCAGCCTGATGTCTACAAAGACATTTCAGAAAATTAACAGGGAGTGGTGTACTTATTTTTCAAAACACATGAGAGTAAGATTTATGTAACTTGTGGATAGATTATCAAGTGGAGAAAGAAAAAGATTTACTGGAAGAGATGAATAATCTTAGTCCTTACAGACTAATATAATGGATACCAGAAAATCAGGTAATATAACAAGAAAACTCCTTTATCACAGGTAAGAAGCTTGAAAGTCCAAGGTCAAGGCAGGTACACTGTGTGTATTAAAGGCTCTCTTTCTGTTACATAGATGACACTTTCTTCAGGCTTTACCCTCCTAAATCAATTGCCTCCTAAAGAACTTCTTGATACCATCATCCTGTAGGACAGAATTTAATTAGATTAAATGAGTGGGCACATAGCATAAATTTTTGAGCCATAATAAGCAGAGATTAAAAGTAAAATTCTAATTTTTAATAATTATATTTCTTATTATTTAAAACAATTTTAAGTTTTAAATACATTTTGATTATATTCTCCACCTCCCCCTTGTCTTTTCAGATACTCTCTGCCTCCCTACCCACCCAACTTAAAGTTCTTTTTCAAAAAAAAAAAATAAACAAAAACTTGATACAACAACAAAACCTTCCAAAGCAGGAAAACAAAATACCACCCCCAAAAGACAAAACAAAACAAAAACTAATCAAACAAACAAACAAAATCCACCAAATGTAATCAAATAAAGACACACACAGGAACACACAATTGTGAGGCACATGTAATAACCACCAGGACTGGAAGAGATGACTGGAATTGGGGGGTGGGGCATTTCAGGACTAAGGTAGAAAACTGGAACTCTCCAGGAATTTACAAAGGTGACCCTAATGAAAACAGACTCCTACAAATCGGGGTTATGGAGCCTGAGCAGGCCACCTTCTATGAGTAGGCAAGGCTTCCCGTGGAGAGACTGGGACATCAACACATCCATAAAACCTTTGACCTACTATTTGTCCTGCCTAAAAGTTGTGCTGGGGTAAGGGTGATTTAGAACTTGTAGCAATATCCAACCAATAACTGGTCCAATTTGAGACCCAAGCCAAAAGAGGGAAGCTCATGCCTGACACTGCCTGGAGAGCCAGGCTGAATAGTTCAGAAACCTAGGATAGAGCAAAACAGGACTGGGGGAAAAAAAAAAAGTCAGTGAAGTGATTCTTAATAATACTCTGTTGTATTTGTAGACAAGCGCCTAGTATAATCTTTATCTGAGAAGCTTCATCCAGCAATTGCTGTGAGCACATGCGGAGACGCAGAGCCAATTATTAGGTGGAGCTCAGAGAATACTGTGGAAGAGAGGGAGGAAGGACTGTAGGAGCCAGAGAAATCAGACACCACAAGAAAATGATCCATAGAATCAACTAAGTAGGACACAAGGGGGCTCACTGAGACTGAAGAGACAATCAGAGAGCCTCTGGGGTCCATAGTTGTGTCACTTGGTGTTTTCGTGAGATTCCAAACAGTAGGAGTGTGTGCTATCTCTGAGCCTTTTGCCTGCTTTGGGGACCCTTTTCCTTCTACTGGGTTGCCTCGTCTGGCCCTAATATGAGGGGATATTTCTAGTTTTATTGCTAGCTGATATGCCATGTTTGACTGATATTCCTGGAAAGCAGAGGAGGAATTCATCTCAGGGAGAGGGGAGGTAGTAGCTTCTGGAAGGCTATGGGGAGAGGAGGGAAAGGAAAATGATCTGGTTGTAATATATGAGAGAAAAATTTTTAAAAAATGGAGTCCATTATATGTTGGTCAACTATTTCTGAACCTGAAGCCTGCCCTGGAATGACACTCCAGGAGAGAAAACTGATTTTCCCACTCCCAACAAGTATGACAGTTCACTTTTTAACCTTTACCCTAGTAACTAGGATTTCCTTCTTTCCTTGCTTTAGAAAGGTAAAGGGAAGTGGGATTGCCTCTGACATAATCTGATTGGCCTGCTCTTTGATCACCTCCCCCTGAGGGGGGAGCAGCTTTACCAGGCCACAGAAGATGACAATGCAGCCACTCCTGAGGTGATATGATATACTAAGATCAGAAGGAAGGAGAAGAGGACCTCCCCTATCAGTGGACTTGGGGAGGGGCATGCATGAGGAAGGGGGAGAGAGGGTGGGATAGGGAGGGGAGGACGGAAGGGCTTATGGGGGAATACAAAATGAATAAAGTGTAATTAATAGTAATAATTTAAAAAAATAAAAAGTATAAAAAACACTAAAAAAAGAAATATAACAATATAAAATATAATAAGAAAAAATCATCATAAGACCAACCAAGAGAAGAAGAGCCCACGAGAAGACTTGTTTGCACACTTAGAGACCTCATAAAAAAACACTAAACTGGAATACATAATATATACACAACAGATCTGTAGGGTAAAAAGAGAGAAGAAAGGTAAATATATATTAAAATAAAACAAAAATGAGACAAAATTAAAAGGAAAAACCCCGACAAGACAAGGAGCATCCATGGTGAAGTTTAGGTCAGAAGCTCAATTGCAAAGAGACTGTAATCTTCAACTGTATTTTGCAACAAACATGTAAATAATATTTAATAAACTTATTAGTGTAAAGTCATTTTCACAATAACTAATAATGATCTTTCAAAGTGGCTGGGAGCCCCTGGGGAAGGAAGCATGACATACAGAGACTGGATCCACCAAGACTAGCTTCTTTTTTGTTACAAAGGTAAACTCTGTGGCAGAAGCAATTCAAGTACATTCCACTAAGCAAGGGAGTCAAAGCAACACGACCTTGAAGCAGCTTGTCAAGTAATTCATTCAATAACAATAACAATGAAAGCATGCATATTTAGTGTCTCTCTCCTCATTTTTTTCCGTTTCTTTTTTTTTTCCTCAATTTAATTACTTAATCACTTTACATCCTGATCTCAGTCCCTTCCCCCTTTTTCCTTCCAATCTCATCCCCAGACCCTTTCTCCTACCCCCTCCTCTCCTGTCTCCCAGAGAATGCAGGGCCCCAGTTGGTAGCAGTCCACCTTAGTATCTCAAGTCACTTCAGGACTAAGCGCATCCTCTCCCACCACAGAGTGACAAGGCAGCCCAGCTAGAGGAAAGTGACCCAGCACTATGTAAGTTCAGAGACAGCCCCTACTCCTATTGTTAGGGGACCCACGTAATGACCAAGCTACACATTTGCTCCACATGTGTACGGAGTCTAGGTTTAGTCTATGCAAGCTCCTTGGTTGTTGGTTCAGTCTCTGTAAGCCCCCATGGGCCCAGGTTAGATTATTCTGTAGATCTTCTTACGGTGTCCTTAGCCCTACAGACTCCCTCTATCCTTTCTCTCAATTTTTCAAAGCACTCCCAGAGATTGGCCCATTGCTTGGTCTTGGGTCTCTGCATCTGTCTCCAACAGCTCCTGGATGAAGCCTCTCAAAAAACAATTATGTTAGTGTCCTGTTTGCAAACATAGCAGAGTAACAACAATAGTGATCCAGGACCCAGATAGCTCATGAAATAGTTCATCCCATCCCTGGGGTGTGTCTTTTTATGACAATTAGCATAGTTAAGAAAGTCCCCCAGAGACATGCCTGTAAAGCAATTGAATCTAGGGTTTCTCTTATTGAAACCTTCTTTGGAGGAGAGTCAACTTTCTTAGTATGAGTTGAAATTAAACATTACATGGAGGGTCAATGCCATTAATACTGAGCTTCTCCTCAAAGCTGAAAAGCCATTATTAACAATGTCTAGATAGTCATATATAAGGTTATAACATCTTTCACTTTCTGACTTTGTGGAGTACAGAAGTAAATGCAGAAGTAACAAGTTATTATAACCACATGGTTCTCTTTGGCCAATGATTAACACTAAGGGGAATGACTTGAATTGCATGTTTGTCACCCATCAAAGAGGTAATGAAAAATTAAAAAAATAATGGTGTCATTTCATTAATAATTTTTTACAAGTGTCAAAAAGGATTTTCAAATTTATTTGAACAGTCACCTCTCAGGATTTGAGTGTACTTAGAAGATAATAGTTTGAATAGGAAGAATGGCAAGAATGTCATGTAAAAAAAAATTGTTGCTTTTGCAATATCTAAAAAAATATTTTTTGTTCTTTTATCTTCCTTAAATTCTAGTGTCTGTGTAACTACAATGAGTTATTTAACATTGACATTACAAAGTATGAAAGAGGACAACCATTAATAAAACTGTCTTGAGCTCTGAGCTCTCAGTGTTACTCTCTTGAACTCAACCACATCAACTTGAACACATTAGAGATTTGAAACATAACCTGTTAATTTTATTTACAGTATATTTTAACACTAAGTATACATATTATTTTATTTCAAAAAATAAAAAATTGCTTGTATGAGTGTAAACATCACTCAATATTTTTTTCAAATACTGACATTATTTTACAGTAAAATTATAGTTCAATAGTATTATTGAGAAAAGTTTTCACCTTATTTAATTTTAGAAAATGGGATTTACTAATGACAACTGAGTGTCTTTTGTTTTATTTTGATTCTTATTTGTTGTGTCCTGATAGGTAAGATTGAAGGAGGGTGCACAATCATCAGAGTGGTTTTCTCCCTTGCACAAATACTTACCATATCTACAGTTTATAATCCAACTGGAAAGAACAAGTCTTTAACTTTTTTGAAGATTAAACATAGTCCCTTTTAGTGGGGTTCAGATTAAACAAACTACTTTTTTTCCATTATATTTTTATAATGAAATTTATGTTTGGTTTATAAATTATAGTAATAAATGGTCCAGACATCATCTCACTTTAAGAACTAATTATTTCTTAGTAACATAAATGTGAGTCATGTCACCATAACTGAGCTAAAAAGCAATTGTATGTTAGAGACCAGTAATTCTCTAATAGAGACCATGTGGAAAGATGTCTTTCTGATTAGTTTCAATGAGGAGCAGAAACAGGAAAGGGGGACTGGGCTGGATACACAATATGCCAGTTACAACTTTGAAGGTAGAATTATGTTCTTCCATTTTCTCCTCCAACTGATGTATGAACTTCACACTCCCACTCTGGATAGGAAGTATATTGTTTTAAATAATTTATTTCATTTATTTTATGTGCATTAGTATAAAGGTATATTAGTATAAAGATCCCTTGGAATTGGAGTTACAGGTAGCTATGAGCTGACATGTGGGTGCTGGGAATTGAACTCAGAACCTCTGGATGAGCAGACAGTGCTCTTAACCAGAGCCATCTCTCCAGCCCTGGAAGTATATTTTTTATATTATTTATGTTAAACATTATGATTCAAAATGTATCTCTGTGAATAATGTGGAAGCATCACAGTATTGACTTATTAAAAATTAAAGTAATCTTCGAAGTAGCCAAGTTAAATTTGTTTATTAAGATATGCCTCACTTAAATATGGCTGGCATTTTTTTTTTTGTATGAAAGATAGGAGTTATGATATGGTGAAGGCTAACATAGAGAAGACAATTTGACTGGATCCATGAGGTGATAGACAACAAACCTGGGCAGACACAGGTATCATCCAGGAACTGACTCATGGTTGCTGAGCAGTACAAGAAAGGGACAATGAGGGACAATACAATGGTTCTATTGACAGCCTGAGCTTGTATTTCTGGCTCCCGCCTATTAAAAGATGAATTCCTACTGTGTTAAGTCATGCAGCTTATGAGAATTTATTATCACAACTGTAAAAGGTAATTCTGTGCTGGACCGTTTGGGCTGTTATAACAAAATATTTTAGCCCATTTGGCTAATAAACAATGAAGACTTTTCTCACAGCTCTAGAAGCTTGAGAGTCCAAGATGAGGCTGCTAGTATATCCCATACCTGGAGAAGATCTGCTTTCTCTTCAAGTCCTTTACCCAAATTCTTATGTGGTTGAAGAATTGCATGAGCCTGTTTCAAAGTAAAACTGATCCAATCCGTGAAGGCTCCACCCTCAAGAATAGATTGCTTCACCATCACCTAAGGGATATGGAATTACAACACAGGAGTTTGTGACAGGAATACATTCACTCAGTAGCAAACACAGAATGCTCAGTTTTCGTTTAGTTTAGTATTTTTTTTTTTTTGTTATGAATGAATTAGAAAAATGAGAGTAAGCTAGATGATGGCCCAGAGTGCCTTTGGATGGTTCATGTTAATACTTAATTGGGAAGACTGAAAACCCTCTAGGGGACAAACCTCTGGCATAGCTATGAGGCAGTTATGAAATTGGGTGAATTTGGGTGGAAAAAAATCCATTATACATGTGGGTGGCATCATTGCATAGGCTTGGGTACCAGAACCTGAACATCAGTACCCATCTCCTTCTGCTTCCTCACAACAGATAAAATCAAGCTGAACAGCTGCCTCACATTCCTATAACTATGATGCCCCTCCATGATGGAATGTACCCTGAAGCTGTAAGCAAAATTAAACCTTTCCTTTCAATACGCTGCTTCTGATGAGCATTTTCTGTTAGGGCAAATAAAGCAACAAGCACACCTAGCACTAGGGAGGCATAGGTAAGAAAGCTGCCACAAGTTTGAGAGTGTTTGGTCCAGATAGTGAGCTCAATGCCAACCAGGAATTCAGAGTAGAACCCTGAATCAAAGATAAATGAAAGAAAGAAAGGAAGAAAGAAAGAAAGAAAGAAAGAAAGAAAGAGAGAGAGAGAGAGAGAGAGAGAGAGAGAGAGAGAGAAAGAAAGAAAGAAAGAAAGAAAGAAAG
>REGO01000210.1:453244-470521 GCA_010120015.1 Rhombomys opimus
AGAAAGAAAGAAAGAAAGAAAGAAAGAAAGAAAGAAAGAAAGAAAGAAAGAAAGGAAGGAAGAAAGGAAGGAAGAAAGAAAAAAGTAAGGAAAAACTGTAAAACTGTGGTTGACTTTAAGGTCTACAATATTGCTGAGGCTGAGGCATTCTTTTTTATTTTTTATTTAACTTTTATTAATTACACTTTATTCATTTTGTATACCCCCCATAAGCCCCTCCCTCCTCTCCTCCCGATCCCACGATCCCACCCTCCCTCTCCTTTCTGCATGCATGCCCCTCCTCAAGTCCACTGATAGGGGAGGTCCTCCTCTCCTTCTTTCTTATCTTAGTCTATCAGTACTCATCAGAAGTGGCTGCATTGTCATCTTCTGTGGCCTGGTAAGGCTGCTCCCCCCCCTCAGGGGGAGGTGATCAACGAGCAGGCCAATCAGATTGTGTCAGAGGCAGTCCCTCTTCCCATTATTATGTAACCCACTTGGACACTGAACTGCCATGGGCTACATCTGTTCAGGGGTTCTAGGTTATCTCCATGAATAGTCCTTGGTTGGAGTATGCGTCTCTGGGAAGTTCCCTGTGTTTAAATTTTCTTGCTCTGTTACTCTCTTTGTGGAGACCCTGTACTCTCTAGCTCTTACTATTTCCCACTTCTTAAATAAAATTCCATTCACTCTGCCAGACAGTTGGCCATCAGGCTCAGCATCTGCTTTGATAGTCTGCAGGGCAGAGACTTTCAGAGGCCCTCCGTGGCAGGTTCCTAGGTTGTTTCCTGTTTTCTTCTTCTGGCTTTCAGAGGTGGGCTGAGGCATTCTTTTTGGTAAGTAAATATATTCATCATAGGCCATTACACCAGTACATTGTGATGTGTTGTTTTCTCTGTATCCACCATCTACATTGTGGCACAAGGATATTGCTTCCTTTGTCATGGTTTGTCAATGTACTGTGAAAAAAAACCATCATGAAATTATATTTCTTTACTGATATTAGATTACTTTGGGGCTGAATAAATATATACCACTCAGTGTGTTTTTCTGTAGACATTACGGCATTCATATAGTGTTGTTAAACTATTAAAAACATCTTTTTATTACCTTTAGAAGAAGATACAAAATGATATGTCAAATAAATCATAAATGTTTGTTTTATTAATAGGAAAAAGTGAGTATGGGTTATTAAATTGTGTTTTATTAAAAGAACACTAGCAGCAAGAAATAAATCTATAGCAGAGGAAAGACTGGTGGGGTGGGTTTGGGACCTCTTAGCCATATTGTTAAAACAGTGTAGTGATAGGTTGAAAATCCATCTTTTCATGTTTTATATTAAAATATAAAGAAGTCTCCACTGATACTTTACCATTTTCTTTAAGTATGTTGTATCCATACTCATTCCTTACAATTGTGAAATATAAGATTAAAGGCTATATTTAACTTGTATCCATCATTCTGCTTAGTTATAACAAAGCCTTCCTAGCACATTTTATATTTTATTTCTCTAAACAAAAAGAATAGAAAACAAAACAAAGTAAAATAAAATGCTCTTCAATTTAGAGACTAGAATTATAATCTAGGTTAGCATATTTCCTAAATTGTTTCAGCTTCAGAAATTGCATTACCTTTATGTTGCCTCAGTACCTTCACATGTATCAGAAAGCTAAAACATGAAGTATAGACATTTGAGTAAAGACATTAATGAAAATTGAAAGGATAAGAGCCATGTATTAATCACTTTGTTGCCAGTGAAAACACATCTTCATTTTCAAGTGTTTCCTCTGTCACATTCCTGAGCAACCATTTTGATTCTTCCAAAAGCAAAATACATGTTTTAAAAATAGGTTGTTATGCTCATCAGTAGAACACTGCAGATATCTGAAATTAAAGATGTGAGTAGAAGGAACGCTTTTTAAAATATTGGACTGGTGTAGGTGCAGGGGGAGAAGAAGGAGGGTGGGTGGGACTGGGAAGAAATGGAGGGGGCTGTAGCCAGGATTCAAAGTAAACAAATTTAAATAAATAAATAAATAAATAAACTAGAAAAAAATAAAAAATATATTGTGCTTCTGGCCACTTCTTATTTAACTCCAATTTCTCCTGTACAGCTGTTATTACATACAGTATCTGGTAAAGATAGGGAAAAATACATGGCTAATCATATCTAACAGCATGAACACCTGAAAAATCTTCCCATTATATGTTCCAAATTTTCTTTCCCCATAAAAGCTCCCATTACTTTATGCTGAGTCACTTTTTGAGCAGTTCCAAATTCAAAGATCCTCAGTTTAAAAAAAAAATAATTTTTCCACATGCTATTGGCATAAATATTGGCATGAACTTGATAAAAAGTTCATGAGTGAATTGCTTTTATGAGTTTTAATTCAGGAATTGCTGCCTTTCTTCCTTCCTTCCTTCCTTCCTTCCTTCCTTCCTTTCTTTCTTTCTTTCTTTCTTTCTTTCTTTCTTTCTTTCTTTCTCTCTTTCTCTCTTTCTCTCTTTCTCTCTTTCTCTCTTTCTTCTTGCTTACTTGCTTGCTATCAGTACCAGAGAATCTTGCCAGGCTCTTCTGCATGATGTGGTGGCGTAGAAGGAGAAAAGGACTCACTTCACATCCCTGTGGCTGTCTGTCTCTGGGGACCTGGGGGAAAATGTAGCTGTGTTAGCACAATAATCAGAGTGTTCTCACAAGGAGCACCTGGGGAAATAGTTTTAAGCTATCTGTCACAGTCACTAGGTCAAGTATTACTTCCTTTAAACTTGCAGGCTAAGGCATGTCAGCAAGTCCGTATTTTACAATTATGACTCTGTATCACCCTCTCTGTAATAAGGAGGAATGCTTTGCATTCTTCAGATTTGCGCAAAACTCCAGAATTTCTAGAGGCTTGCCTGCAGGCTGTAAAATCTCAAGAAGATGAGAGTGTCAAATGCCAGTCTGTCACCTCTTTGAAGAAGATGGATGAAACTATCAATAAACCAATAAAGCAAAGGCAGGCTGATGCAAAGCAAGGGTGCCCGTGACAAGAATCTAACTGCAGGAGTGACAGGGCAGAGAAGTCAATACGGCAGCTTATTATAGCTGGTGCTGATAAGTGATATCATCATCAATAAAGAGAGATTGAGCCACCAGGGAGAATTCATGGCCTTCACTCAGGAAGCTCGGAGAGGGTGGCAGATGCAGGTTTGTGTCTTATCTTAGAAAAGCATCAATTTACTCTCCGTCCACTACAGACCTGTGACTAGGGACTGGAAGGTCCAGTGTACACTCCATGAGTGATACTTTTCTGACATTGTTGCATGGGAGGGGTGCATATCTGGTGGCGGTTGGGAGAGACTACTCTATTATCAAGACCTTGACACTTGTTTTAGCTGATTATCAAGGCATGATACATTACTGTTTGTACATGATTATTTCTCAAGAGATCCTTACCTAACATACCAAAGCAGGTATGCTTACTCTGAAGACTCTTATTACATCTATGTACTTGTAAAAACTCATTAGCCCACCATTTGCCTGCAAGTGTCATGATGTCCTTGTTTTTTTATCTCTGAGCACTGTTCCATTGTGTAGATGTACCACAATTTCTGTATCCATTCCTCAACTGAGGGGCATCTAGGCTCTTTCCAGCTTCTGGCTATTACAAATAAAGCTGCTACAAACATAGTTGAGCACATGTCCTTGTTGTATACATGAGCGTCTATTGGATATATGCCTAGCGGTTGTATAGCTGGATCTTGAGGAAGCTCTATTCCTAATTGTCTGAGATAGTGCCAGACTGATTTCCAAAATGTTTATATAAGTTTACATTCCCACCAGCAGTGGAGGAGGGTTCCCCTTTCTCCACATCCTCTCCAGCATGTGTTGTCCTGAGTGAGGTATCCCAGAAACAGGAAGACACACAGGATATATACTCACTCTCACTCATAAGTGGATACTAGACATATAGTATAGGATAAACATACTAAAATATGTACACCTAAGGAAGCTAATCAAGAAGGAGGACTCTGGGTAAGATGCTCAATCCCCGTTCAGAAAGTCAAAGAGGATGGACAGGAGAGGAGGGAGAAAACAGGGAACAGAACAGGAGCCTACCACAGAGGGGCTCTGAAAGGCTCTACCCTGCAGGGTAACAAGGAAGATGTTGAGACTCATAGCCAAACTTTGGGCAGAGTGCAGGGAATCTTATGAAAGAAGTGGGAGTTAGTAAGACCTGGAGAGGACAGGAGCTCCACAACGATGGCAACAGAGCCTAAAAGTCTGGGCACAGGGTTCTTTTCTGAAACTGATACTCCAGTCCACGACCACTCATGGAGATGGCCTGGAACTCCTGCACAGAGGTTGCCTATGGCAGTTCAGTATCCAAGTGGACTCAATAGTTATGGGGACAGGGACTGTCTCTGACATGAACTGATTGGCCTGCTCTTTGATCACCTCCCCCTGACAGGGGAGCAGCCTTACCAGGCCACAGAAGAAGACAATGCAGCCACTCATGATGAGACCTGATAGACTAGGATCAGAGGGAAGGGGAGGTGGACCTCCCTTTTCAGTGGACTGGGAGAGGGACACAGGTGGAGAAGAGGGAGGGTGGGATTGGGAGGGGAGGAGGGAGGGAGGTACAGGGGGCAAACAAAGTGAATGAAGTGTAATTAACAAAAATAAAAATAATTAAATAAAAAACTCATTAGCCTTTCCATGTATTGAATAATGATTCATCACAAGTTATGGAGATTTATTTCACAGAGGGCATTGTGAACATATCTCTCTATGCATGAAAAGATCAGAATAATATCAGCAATTTTCTGTAATCTTCATGATAGTCTGAGGCAGAATTTTTGTTTTTAGTTTTGCTTTTTCCGGGCTTTTCTTTCACAGACCATTTTTTAGGACTCTCTAATTCTCAGATCTTCTTGCCCTTTGCCAACAAAAACTACCTGCAGCTCCAGGTCGCCTCAATCTTGACTGTCCTGGCTTAATTTAAGCTTCAAGCTACACTGTTACATTTGCTCAGTTGTTCTCTTTCCGTAATGTAAGTCATTCTTTGGCACATAGCTCAGAGCAATTTCAGGTAAATCTATCTATGAATATAACCCAAGATTTGATCAGTTATTCTCATAGTTATTTCTTGATTTTCTCCTAAAACTACTGTGATAGGAATATAATACAAAGCCCCCACAATATGTGAGAACAGTACATTAAAACAGGAAAACCATCTACCTAATATTCTCCCATTAAAATGATAGGATGTGGTCATCCAAAGTGTAACTTGTAATGGGATGTTTCTATTTTCAGCAGCTGACCACCCCTATGTTTTTATGTCAGCCAGAACTCACGGCGAGTGTGTGTGGTTCTACTTACTTCTTCCTCCTCACTTTTCTCTTCCTACCTAGAACTGCCAAAGCTCAGTCTCACAACTAAGGCTATTCATCATGACTAGAATTGGTGACCTAAATTATTCCACAAAGCAAGACTCCATACAAATGCAGTCCAAAACTATGGTTCTCCCTTACCTCCCTAAGACTGGAAGAGGTTCCTTGCTTATTTTCTAATACTTTCCAAGAAAACTACTTTTGATCATAATTTAATCATCTGAAATATCATTCAAGTAGATACTTTCTTTTCATTCTTTCTCTCTCTCTCTTTCTTTCCTTCTTTCTATCTATCTATTTACTTCTTTAATCACTTTACAGCTGATCACAGCTCCCTCACTCCTCCCAGTTTCACCCTCACACTCCTTTCTCCCCATTCCCTACCCTTCTCCTCAGAGAAGGGGATGCCGCACCCCCTTGGGTACCAATCCATCCTGATGTATCAAGCTGCAGCAAGACGAAGAACATCCTCTCCTACTGAGGCCAGACAAGGCAGCGCAGCTATGGGAAAGGGATCCAAAGGCAGTCAACAAAGCCAGAGACAGTCCCTGCTTCCATTGTTGGGGAACTCACATGAACTCGACCTTTCAGGTGGAACTGTCAATCTGTTCTGACTTAGAGATAAACAAGGCAACCTATGTGAGCAGACGTATATGAACGTTTGTCTTTTAGAGTAGCATGTGCTCCTCCGAGATTTCCCCTGACCTTTCTCAAGGGCAGTTTCAGGTACAGAGTAGCTTTATAGTTAATAGTGTTATCTGAATTATAAATTCTGGTGAGGTGGGTATTTCAATACTGAGATACAAAAAGTAAAAAAAAAAAAAAAAAAAAAAAAAAAAAAGGCAAAAGGTTGTTGAGTGGATTTCTATTAATTTTCTTATTTCTCTTATGTTTCTGAAGCTCTATCAACATCATATAAAATGTTGATCAGAGAATCAGAGAGAGGAGGAAAGTGTTGCCTATTGACTTTCTGACATTACAAGTAGAAGACTAGGAAAAGGTTCCCCTGAGACCAGAGATTACACAGTGAATCGATGATTCTCGGTAGAAAAGGCTCCCATTACTGTATACTGCAAGGTTATTAAGTGGTTAAATGCAGGGCTTTTAAGGCTTATTTGGAGACAGATAGGGGAAAACAAAAACAAAAACAAACAAACAAGATAAAAAAACAGAAGTAGCCTAGCAAATATTTGAAAATAGCTGAAGTATTAGTCTGGCAAACATCTGAAATAAAGCTACAAAGAGTGTGTACATGAGTATGTGCATGAGAAAAAAATTCAGTATTATTCAATGTGCAAAGCCAAATCTGACATGGTCCAGAAATTGAAATTTTTAGTAAAATGCTTCACATAGCTATAAAATCTTATTCTGTTAGGTAAGATGAACATTCCTGAAATAAACAACAAGGCCACAGTCACATTTTTTTTTTTTTTGGCAGAGAAACAGAAAAAAAATCGCAAGAACTAGATATAAATATTATAAATAAGAATTACAATATCTGAAATAAAGAGACATAAAAATAATGAAACCATAGCCAAACTTTGGACAGAGTGCAGGGAATCTTATGGAAGAAGCAGAGGGGACAAGAACTCTACAAGGAGAAGAACAGAGCCAAAATTTCTGGGCTCAGGGGGTCCTGCAAAGACTGATGAATCAACCAACTACCATGCAGGGAGAGGACCTAGACCCTCTGCTCAGATGTAGCCCCGGGGCAACTCGGTTTCCATGTGGGCTCCTGTAAGGGGAGCAGGAGCTGTCTCTGACATCGACTCAGTGATCACCTTCTCCTGGTGAGGCAACCTAATTAGACCACAGAGAAAGAGGATTCAGACAGTCCTGATGAGACCTGATAGGCTAGGGTCAGATAGCAGGGAACCAGGGCCTCCCTTATCGTTAGACTAGGGGAGGGACATAAAGAGGTAAAGAAAGGGAGGGTGAACCAGGAGGAAATGAAGGAGGAGGCTACAGCCTGCATACAAAGTGAATACATTGTGGTAAATAATAAATAAATAGATAGATAAATTTTCAAAAAGCAAATAAGAACAGTACAATAAAAGAGATTAGGAAAAGAGTGAAACCACCCAGAAGTGTCTCATTAGTCAAATTCAGCAACTAAATAAATGAAAGACAAAAGATCTTGTTTACATAATGCATTTATAGCATATACACTAATTATGAAAAATAGATATGTCTCTATTAATATCCAACAAAGTGGACTTCAGAACAATAACAACAACCACAAAAAAGAAGTACTCAGAGAAGGGATATATGTTTAGCAGGGGTGCTTAGAATAATAAAAAGATCAATTCTACAAAAAAAGCACAATATAGAAATGTATTTTTATGAACATTTAATGGCAGAACTCCAATATATTCTTGCAGAATTTTATCAAATTTAAATGAGAGAATTTTAAATGCACAGTTCTAACATAATCACGCTGTTTCTCAAAAATTCTTAGAATATTAAATCCAAAAATTTGTAAGACTATAGATAATCTAAGGAATACTATCCACTATTCACAAAGCTACAAAATGTTTTCCTAAAAGTGTGATAAATCCAATATACAATTCTGATCCTATCGTTCTTTTATAGACATTTATTCAACACAAATTCAAAGGTATGGTTATAAATATTGGTCCCCGTGTTTTTTTGTTTTCTTTTGTTTTTTATTTCTAAACACTGAAAAAAATGCTACTTTCAAACCACATATTTGAAGGGAGGATCTGTAGACATTTAGGTGTGAGTATTGGGGGAAGATCAGCAAAAACTAACTGTTTGTTTGTTCCACTACATCCTTACCCATATCTCACAGGCTTGTGGGACACGAAGCATGGAACAAAAATCATACAAAGGCTAGACTTTCTCCTTGTCTCCACTTTTGGATTACTTTTTTTTCTTTTGTCTTTTTTGTTTGTTTGTTGTGTTTTTGTTGTTGTTTGTTTGTTTGTTTGTTTATTCATTTATCTTTTCAAGACAGGGTTTCTCTGTGTAGCACTGCCTGCCCTGGAACTCACTCTGTAGACTACTATTCTAGAACTCACAGGCAGCTGCCTGCCTCTACCTGCCTGAGTGCTGGGATTACAGGTATCTGCCATCCTTTCTGGCTTGGATTAACTTCTTATCCAGAATAGGTTTACTTATTACATGATAATTTTTGCAATAAAACATTGACAGAAAGAATAAGTCATTGATTTTGGTAATTCAGTATTTAAAAGTCACCAGTTTTGTTTACTGAAGTAATGGATGACTCAGCATATCAACAAAATTGCCATTGGCTTTAGGGTAACTGGCATATAAATTTTAAATTTGTTTCACGATTTCAGATATTAATTACTTTTGTTTCGCTCTGAGGCTTTGAGTGGTTTATTGGCACAGTAACACTTCAGGCAGGTGTGCTGGTTACTGACAATTTTAAGTTTTATTAAATATATATCATTGTTCTCTGTGAATAGGTAAGTGAGAAAGAAAGGAGAAACAGGTTAATAACTAACACACATAGACATATGAATGTACATATCCACACATACACTTATCCACACATACAAACATACCTTCACACGTACACATTCACACACACAAACCCATATACACTCGTGCACCTAGACACACATAAACATTCTGATTGGAATCGCAAAAGCCAGTCACTTTTCTTCTTTGTGTGAAATTTTACTGTTAACTCAAAATTTTGGTCCTATATTATTATTTTGTTATCTCTTTGTTATCTTATTTTTAAAATATTGTTAGTTTTATTTAAAAATTTAAAATCTGCTACAAACATGGTTGAACAAATGTCCTTATTGTGTACTTGAGCCTCTTTTCTGTATATGCCTAGGAATGGTATAGCTGGATCTTGAGAAAGTGCTATTCCTAGTTGTCTGAGGAAGCGCCAGATTGCTTTCCAGAGTGGTTGTGCAAGTTTCCATTCCCAGCAGCATTAGAGGAGGCTTCCCCTTTCTCCACAGCCTCTCCAGC
This sequence comes from Rhombomys opimus, assembly GCA_010120015.1. Taxonomy (NCBI): domain Eukaryota; kingdom Metazoa; phylum Chordata; class Mammalia; order Rodentia; family Muridae; genus Rhombomys; species Rhombomys opimus. Next base: position 462,569 of record REGO01000210.1, read on the forward strand.
ATGTGTTGTCACTTGAGTTATTCATCTTAGCCATTCTGATGGGTGTCAGGTGAAATCTGAGTGTAGTTTTGATTTGCATTTCCCTTATGACTAAAGACGTTGAACATTTCTTTAAGTGTTTCTCTGCCATTCGATATTCCTCTATCAAGAATTCTCTGTTTATCTCTGTACTCCATTTTTAATTGGGTTACTTGATTTGTTGCTGTTTAACTTCTTGAGTTCTTTATATATACTGGATATTAGTCCTTTGTCAGATATAGGGTTGGTGAACATCCTTTCCCAATCTGTAGGATGTCATTTTGTTCTGATGACAGTGTCCTTTGCTTTACAGAAGCTTTTCAGTTTCATGAGGTCCCATTTATTGATTGTTGCTCTTAGAGCCTGTGCTGTTGGTGTTCTGTTCAGGAAGTTGTCTCCTGTGCCAATGAGTTCAAGGCTCTTCCCCACTTTTTCTTCTAAGCGGTTTAGTGTATCTGGTTTTATATTGAGGTCTTTGATCCACTTGGACTTTAGTTTTGTGCAGGGTGATAAGTATGGATCTATTTTCATTTTTCTACATGTAGACATCCAGTTAGACCAGCACCATTTATTGAAGATGCTGTCTTTACTTTACACGTATTAATGAAATACCATTTGATGTTTTAATACAGATAAAGTTATGCTATATTAGATGAGAATAAACCTATTTCTCCTCAGGCACTCGTTATCTTGAAAATAATCCATACACTTTTTTTTCTATTTACTTCAAATATTCTGTATGTTATTTATCTACTGCTATTCCATTGAATAAATACACACCAGAACTTTTTACAACTAACTGTAACTGAAAACCTAATTAGCAACCTTCTTTCCTTTACTTTTTAATATTCTCTTACGTTATGAATAGTTTGAGATGGGATATATGTCTGTGTGTATATATTTATATATATATAATTTGTTTGAATAATTTGAGTAAGAATTTAAGGTGCACAGTAAAAGAAGGTCTGTAAAAATTACAACTGATTGGCCTACTCTTCCCTTACCAAGATACAGAGGAAGACAATGCAACCATTCCTGATTAGACCTGATAGACTAGGATCAGAAGGAAGGGGAGGAAGACCTCCCCTATCAGTGGACTGGGAGGGGGACATGGGTGGAGAAGGGGGAGGGATAGTGGGATTGAGAGGGGAGGAGGGAGGGAGCAACAGGGGTACAGGGGATATACAAAGTGAATACATTGTAATTAATAAAAATAAAAAATAAATAAATGAAAATTATACTAATTTAAAAATGAAGAGATTCTTAGTAGTAATAGACATTAAAACACACGACAAGATGACTATACCCTTGAACTACTCTATGGCCTACAAGTCTATAGGAAAAGCTAAAGTCCCTCTCTATATCTCCCATTTCTTTCTCAGTCAAGCACACACACACACACCACCACCACCACCACCATCACCACAGTCACTACTGGCTTAAGTAAAAATGGTTAATTCAGGGTGAAAATGTATTGGAATTAACCACTTGTTATGGAATGACTATTGTGGTTGCTGTAACTGAGTCTTGAAGTCACAATCTGGACCCTGAAGGGGTCTTTCCCAATCCCTTGTCTTTAGGGTAATTTCAGATTTAAAGACAGTAAGAAACAAAGTTTGATAAGGGACAAAAAAAATTATGTCTTCCCTAATGCAAAACATTTAAACAAAATAGGCTTACATATATATTTCTGTAATGTTTATTGTCCATTTTTAATCCAAATTACGTAAAAGAAAATAAAGATATTAATTCAGTGGCTTTAAGATATTAGCATACTGAACAAAGATTATTATTCAAGAGGGACTCAGAAAGTAAAACATTTGTAAGAAAACGAAGCAACTGTGGGATGGCATTTTTACATTTTGTAAATCAAATACTCAGTTAAGATTTCAAACAAAGGAAAATAAAGCCATTAAGGAAAATAGGCCCCCTGTAAAGATGTAGCAGATGGGCAACTTAAGCTTCAGTTGGTCCTCTAGTAAGGGAAGTGGGAACTGCATCAGCCAGAGACTCACTTGCCAGCTTTTAGATCACTTCCTCTTGTGGAACTGCCTTAACAGGCCACAGTTGAAGAGGATATGTTCAGTCCTGCTGCAACTTGATGAGCTGGGGTGGATGGGAAAAGGAGTGCCTACTTTCTGAGGAAAAGAGGAGGTGGAGGACAGAGGGAAAGAGGGTGGGACTGGGAGGGTAAGGTGGGATGGGGCTACAAGGATGTAAAGTGAATAAAATAAATGAAAGAGAAAAACCATAAAATGACAGACTTTCTTCATAGAGGCTGAAACAAAAGTATAGTACTGATGCTTGTATTGCAAAATTGTCCTCTTAATCTCTAAAGAACAGACAGCAGCTAAAGAATCAATTACACAGCAACCTTAGAACAGACTAAACTAAGATTTGCTATTGCTATCTGCGTTGCTATAGAGTCTACTAAATTATCTGGGTAAAATTATTTAAAGCTATGAAAATTTGTTGACTGAACTCAATCACTGATAAGACACAAAAGTGAAAATAAATGCATGTGTAGAGTATATTTATGGTAATTTATAAGTAGGAAAATTGTAATTTAACTTGCCTTTAGTATCTTAAGATTAAGCCTTTTAACTTAACCTTAATATTAATGACCTAAGGTTAATATTTTGAACTATAGTATAAAATATCTCTAAGGCTTGATTTTTAAAGTGACTGTTAATGGCAAGCAATAACAAACAGAGTGTTTCTTTGTTTTAATGAGATCTAATTGGTGCTTTGCTTTATACCTGTGCCTTTTATGGGGAAAAAGCATGAATGAAAGAAATGTGTGAAATTGATTTTCTCACAATATTCTGAACTTATCATGGCCTCAATATGCTCCCTACAAAAGCCAAGTATTGACACTATGGAAATATGATAGTATTAAAAAATCACAGTTTGATTAAATCATGACTCCTCCTCTCTTATGAATGTTAGGTAACAAAAGAGCTTGATAGAGGACTTACTCTCTTCATGCCCTCTGCACTGTGAGGACACAGAATCATGCCCATACAAGAGAAGGCCTGGGTTATTTAAAGCGATTTGCTGCTACCTTCATCTGGAAATATACAGTTTCAACATCTATTAAAATCAATATTTACCATAGAGAAATGACCATATATTGTTTTGTTTTGGGCACAATAGAATAAGGTAGAGTATAAACAAAACTAAAAACTAAAAAAGGCCTATTCCAACATTTCATTGTGTAGGGAGTATTTGAGAACAAAGTAGAAAAACTCTAATAAAGTTAAACCTATGTAAAAATGTCTGCTGATTGGCAAATCTATTAAAAATATCATGATGGAAACTTGTGCCATGGGATATGATAATGAGACATACGTGTTGTCTACAGAGTTCTCAGAGGTGTGCCTGGTAGGCTGAAAGATGCAATGGACATTTGTCAACTTATATATTTTAGAAGATTTGTAGCATTCAAAGTTGATTGTAAATTTTTGGTTTTAAAAACAACAGATTTGAAGTTATGAAAAATAGCCATCTTTTATGAAATTGCTTCTTGATGAATACCTAGGTAATTCAGTGAATTTTTATTTCTGAGGATTTTAAAAGGTTTAATTTTATAACATAGTATTTCGTAAATGAATGATTAATTTTTCTGCTGGCAATCTAAAGATTATGGATAAAATTCTTAAATAAAATGCACATTCTGTTGTGGCTAAAGACAGTTGGTTTTACAACTTGTTTTACTCATTTCTAACTGCCGAACAAGCCAGGGTACTTTGTAACATATATAAATGTATAAATGGCTGCCTGTTCTCTCTTCCTTCTTCATGTCTTTATTTATACAGACGGCAGTCTCCTTTTCCTTTTCATTCCATTATAGCTGTTGTACTCACTATGTCATTATTACTCTTTGGTGGAAGAGTAAAGCCACCTTTAAATGGGAAACAAAACAAGGCAATTTTCTTCTTTTCTAGTATTTAGTATTCAAGCGACTAAAAAACAATACAACCTTATTCTTAATCCTCAGTAATTATTTTCCATTAATGTGTTACAATGGCTAGAATAAACACAGTTTCCGAAATAAATATATATTGTCTCCCACAGCTTCAAGAAAATGGTTTCTTCTCTGGTGAAATGATTTTACTGGTGTGAAATTTAGAATGAGAGAGGAGATTAGATGTTTGTTTTTCAAGCATTCTTATGGGTTCAAAGCCTCTCAAAGGAGCTCATTATATATCTACAAACATGATTTAATGAATAGCGAAGCCTTTAGATAAGGCTTCCTTTGTTCACATTTCAGAGCTACACACAATGCTGAGTATTTTGTTATTTCATAAAGAGATTAATGTTCCACAGCATGGCTTACAATCACTAGGAATACTAAGCTTTTATGGACTTTATACAAGCTATTGACTACCACTTTAGACACACAGACACCTGTAGGACAGGGACACATGTTAGCTGATGTCCGTAAACTGATCTGAAAAGGAGAACAATCACTATCAAGATGCTGATAATCATCTCAAGGCTCCTTTCCTGCTGAGAGGCAGATGATTCTTCTCCATTCAGGAATCAGATTCACTCAAGATAATTCCCATTAGCAGTGTTTTTCATTAAGTTGCATGGACAAGCAATCAATGAGAGCCTTCCTGTGGCCACAATCATTGATAATGAGACCTTTGCAGTGTTGTTCTAGGTATAAGTCGTGTTCTACAGAGACAGGATTTTCTTGGAACACCTGTGTTGATCCAAAGAAGAGAAACACAAATGTTCCTGGTAATTTTTTCATCAATATAGTGTGCTTCTCAAATGTTTCAACTATCTCCGTTATTTTCTGGGGCAATTTTCCTCAGACATAGTTTCAGTGATAGACCAAAGGAAGAAGTCCTTGAAAGTCTAGCTTAGTGAGTCAGTGAATCTACTGCAATTACCTATAGGAGCTTGGGTGACTCAGAGTCAACCATATCATCAACAAGCCCTTCACATCGTGAATGCTGACTCAAAAAGCTTCATCCCCAGAGATCCCTTCCTGACTTGTCATTGATACAGCTGTGGTTTGAGTTTAACTTAATGAAACTTCCTTTATTTTGCATCACACTGAATATCAAAGCTGTAGTTTAAGGAGTAATGTTTCTCAGCAGAGGACTCTCAATGGACACATTACTCAGAATGTAGGCCAGCAAATATGTCCATCTGTATAAGATTCTCTCTGTGAATAAATACAGTGGATGTAAGTTCTCTAGGTATTTTCTCCACAAATTACTTTGAAAACACTTTAAAAATCACACTTTCCTGTAATTACAAAATATACATCATGGGTTGGAACTACATATGACATGAACATATATCATCAGGATTGAGCAATTGTCCATAGCCCCATCAAGTTGTCCCCTCAGTCAATGACAAAGTAGACATTTTGCATGTATGTCAAGTCTAAACTTTTACCTATTCCAAATACATTCTCTTTGTGCCTTCCATGGTGAGGAACATAATTATCAGCCATATGCCATAGGCCACGGACACTCTTCTTTCTTATCCTTTATACCCATTTCTTAGCACAAGTGACTACCTCTTACTGTGCTCTGAGTGGGTTGAGTTTGATACACAGTACAAAAAGGCACAAAAGACGTAGGGGAGAAATTACTCATTTGGAAGTAGCAACACTGAGACTGAGATAGTGAGAGGACCATATATTCGTATCTCTAATATTCTATTTGCAGTGCAAGCACTTGCTGTTTTAAGTATAATCCAATCTAAGTAAAATATAAATTATTCTGTAGCTCACTCTTTTTTTCTCATTTTCTTTTGCCTGCGCATATGTATTGGAATGTATACAACTAAATAAGTGTATACATAGATTTCTCTTCACTTCATTGCCTTATTCATCATCCCTACATAATTTCAGAGTTTATTTAAAAAGCTGTCTAAATGGACTCCTCATTTGTAATTTCTCTCCATTATATTTATTCTCTATATAATTGCCAGACTGAATTTTCTAAAACATAAGTAAACTATGCAATGCTTTTCTATGATTACTATCTTTCATTTTGTGCATTGGAAGAATGTATATAATTTTCATAAGACCAAAGTCTGAAAACTATCTGCTATCTACTCTAGTTTGCAGTTCAGCCAACTAGTGGTGTCTCAGAGGTTCTCAAAGAGTGTCATTGTCTGACTATATGCCATAATTACCCTTACTGAATATCTTTTTTACCCTTGAAAAGGTTGCACATTCTTAGTTTCTCTAGTGCTTTTTCTCATTTCATCTACTTATGGTGATTTCTTTGTACGCCTGTGTAGATCCGTTAACTCCTTCCCACTCTTGACTGAGAGCCTCTGGCATACCTTGGTTAAGATTCATAAATGCCTCTTCTGCCAATTGGGCATGGCCAATGAAAGCAGTGAGGAGTAAAGGATAGAAAGAAATTAATGCTAAACTATTATTTGAGTTCTTGACAGCAGGTCTGTATCTCTAAGTATTATTTTTAAATTAAGTATTCCTTTAACTTTTCTTTTCATCCATCTAACCCACCTTTTCTTTAATGTTGAACAACACAATTGACATCTCCACTCATCCTGAATTGTTTATTGGCTAACCCTTCTGAATCTCTGGTAATTGCTTGTAGTATTAACGTTCTTCTGCAAAGCAATTTTCTTTTACTCTAATTCTGCATTGATCTCTTCTTCATTATACATTTAATTATGTGTCATGTCCTCCACACATACATATGTATATGTGCCATGCCATATTTATTTTTTATTATTACTTTTTCTACCTTTTCTGAGCATGTTAGAAACGATTCTTTGTTATTCAAGTATGGATCCTCACAATAAAAATTGTCTTTCTGCATTGTGAGGCATGTCAGGAAGAGTCAGATTGGATACAAGTTCATATCTCACCCTTACCTCTTCTTTGATATGCACTCCCTATCTACATGGTTTCATGATCTTTAAGGTAAGAGTGATTTACTGTATAATGAGAATGAAGGAGTCCACCAGTCTACACACAGACAGCAAAAATGTCTGATAAATCATTTATAGATGTTTGGAATTAACATTAACATTAAGTAGTGCTTTGTGAACAATTGCTAAAGTAAGAGAATGTGATATTTCACTTCATACCCTTTTTCTTTTTAATTTTCCATGATTTTAAAACACTCTGGAGCAAATTTCCTATTTATTATAAGAAGATGTGATATACTGAATAGAAGAAATTCTAGGCCATTATTTTTTATTCACAATTTTCAGTAAGTTAAATAACCTTTTTTTTCCCCTTAGTATATTACATTATCTTAAAGAAACACTGATAACATAACACAGAGCTTCAAAATTTGAAAATTCCAATTAATTGGCCAGAGTCTCTAGAAAATTTTTAACTTTCTTGAACTTAAAATAGGGTAAGTTTCTTACAGAAATAATGTGGATTACATTAGCCAAATGATGGATACAATCTCACACAGAAAAAATACCGTATTCATTCACATGGTATTTAAGAAGATCAGTTCAGTCTCCCCCTTCTGAAGTTTTCCCACTGAATTCATACTAGTATAGATATCTCCTGGAAACTTGCTACTGTCTTAAGCCAGTTGCCATTTAGAGTGTAGTCCATTTAACCTGACTGATTCAACTCTAGTTCAAAAGAAAATAATAAAATAAGTTACCTAGGTTTCTGAAAGTGACAACCAGAGGAAGTCAGGCAACAGTATGTCATTTTTTTCTGAGAGGGGTCAGCGAGTTTTGAAATGAAAAGAAAGTATTAAGAGTAATGTTTGCCAGGAAACAAACTAGGAACCTACCACAGAGGGCCTCTGAAAGCCTCTGCCCTACAGACTATCAAAGCAGATGCTGAGCCTGATGGGCAACTGTTGGGCAGAGTGAATGGAATTTTATGTAAGAAGTGGGAAATAGTAAGAGCTGGAGAGTACAGGGTCTCCACAAGGAGAGCAGCAGAACAAGAAAATT
>REGO01000210.1:470531-488964 GCA_010120015.1 Rhombomys opimus
TGGGGGAGGGGAGTGCCGCGAGATCAAAGGGCCGTTTCTCTCCTTCCCCAAACAAGTCCCCGGGTGACCCGAGACCAAAGTTTTCACCTCCTGTGATGTTCCCTGTCGGTCTAGAAATCTCCACCGTTGTTTTCCTGGGTTAGAGGTCCTTCCATTCACCAACTCAGAAGTTCCGGTATTCCACCGCTCAGAAACGGTGTGTGCTCGTCGCCATCTTGGCTCCGCCCCCCTCTAAGTATTATTTTTAAATTAAGTATTCCTTTAACTTTTCTTTTCATCCATCTAACCCACCTTTTTTTTTAAATGTTGAACAACACAACTGACATCTCCACTCATCCTGAGCTGTTTATTGGCTAACCCTTCGGAATCTCTGGTAATTGCTTGTAGTATTAACGTTATTCTGCAAAGGAATTTTCTTTTACTCTAATTCTGCATTAATCTCTTCTTCATTATACATTTAATTATGTGTCATGTCCTCCACACATACCTATGTATATGTGCCATGCCATATTTATTTTTTATTATTACTTTTCTACCTTTTCTGAGCATGTTAGAAATGATTCTTCGTTATTCAAGCATGGATCCTCACAATAAAAATTGTCTTTCTGCATTGTGAGGCATGTCAGAAAGAGTCAGATTGAATACAAGTTCATATCTCACCCTTACCTCTTCTTTGATATGCACTCACTGTCTAGATGGTTTCATGATATTTAAGGTAAGAGTGATTTACTGTATAATGAGAATGAAGGAGTCCACCAGCCTACACACAGACAGCAAAAATATCTGATAAATCATTTATAGATGTTTGGAATTAACATTAACATTAAGTAGTGCTTTGTGAACAATTGCTAAAGTAAGAGAATGTGATATTTCATTCCATACCCTTTTTCTTTTTAATTTTCCATGATTTTAAAAAACTCTGGAGCAAATTTCCTATTTATTATAAGAAGATGTGATATACTGAATAGAAGAAATTCTAGGCCATTATTTTTTATTCACAAATTTCAGTAAGTTAAATAACCTTTTTTTTCCCCTTAGTATATTACATTATCTTAAAGAAACACTGATAACATAACACAGAGCTTCAAAATTTTAAAATTCCAATTAATTGGCCAGAGTCTCTAGAAAATTTTTAACTTTCCTGAACTCAAAATAGGATGTTTCTTACAGAAATAATGTGGATTACATTAGCCAAATGATGGATACAATCTCACACAGAAAAAAATACCATATTTATTCACATGATATTTAAGAAGATCAGTTCAGTCTCCCCCTTCTGAAGTTTTCCCACTGAATTCATACTAGTATAGATATCTCCTGGATATCTATAAAAACTTGCTACGGTCTTAAGCCAGTTGCCATTTAGAGTGTAGTCCATTTAACTAATTCAACTCTAGTTCAGACGAAAATAATAAAATAAGTTACCTAGGTTTCTGAAAGTGACAACCAGAGGAAGTCAGGCAACCGTATGTCATTTTTTTCTGAGAAGGGTCAGAGAGTTTTGAAATGAAAAGAAAGTATTAAGAGTAATGTTTGCATGTATAACAATTAAAGTGATTTTCTTTATACTCCAAGCAGTTGGCCAGGATTGGTGCTTCATCTATTACATGAGCTACTTAAAGACAAACTGAATAGATGATGCACACGAATTATTTATTGTTGAATGTTCTATATTGTTCTATATATGAATTGTTCTATATTCAATTTGCATATGAAAACAATGCTTAGTAAAAAATAAACTCCAATATCAATCACTCTAACTACCAACCAGAACCTAAATTCAAGTCTAATTAATTATCCTTAGAATGTTCAGTATGACTAAATTTCTCTGGAATTGTTTCCTGTAGGAGTAAAAACCCATCGATGTATCATTTTTATCAAATGCAGAGAGAGTGGCATTGTAGCTTTGCTTTTCTTGAAGGAATTGCCCATTGAAAATAATCGCAGGCAAATGGACAGAAACTAGAAAACACCATCCTGAGTGAGGTATACCTGAAGTAGACATACACGGTATATACTCAGTTATAAGTGGATATTAGACATATAATATAGGAAAAACATACTAAAACCTGAACACCTAAAGAAGCTAAGCAGGAAGGAGGACCCTGGGTAAGAGTCTCAATCCTCACTCAGAAAGGCAAATGGGATGGATAACGGAAGAGGGAAAAAACAGGGAACAGAACAGGACTCAACACAGAGGACCTCTGAAAGACTACCCAGCAGGGTATCGAAGCAGATGCTGAGACTCATAGCCAAACTTTGGGGAGAGTGCAGAGAATCTTATGAAAGAAGGGGAAGATGAAGGGACAGGAGTTCCACAAGGAGAGCAACAGAACCAAAAATGAGTTCTAATTCCTTCTTGCACCTGAGGTTTCTTTTGGTATTATGGATACTGAAAACCTCTCCTTTCAGCTAAAATGTATCAGATCCTGTCAATATGTACATACCTATCCTCCAAATAAATCTTTGGCTTTAACCTATCCTAAATCAATTTGTCAATATTGAATGTTTTCTTAAGTTGAAACTAAGCTGATCCAAACTTTGTAGGGAAAACTCAAACACCAGCTATATCTAGACATGGACACACATGGACATATATATACACATAAACAATGAATGTACATAGTTCTTGCTTTGCTATTAGTTTCCTCTTCCAAATTGTGAATCTGCAGTCATGCTTCCATGCTATAGATCTCTTGCATCGGGATTAAGTGTGTAATGTATGGATACAAGATCTAGTCATGCTTCCATGCTATAGATCTCTTGCATCGGGATTAAGTGTGTAATGTATGGATACAATTAATTTCCCCTAAAGTAATACTGGACTTTTAAAAGGAATTTGAATTGATTAATTATTTCTTAATATATTTACATGCTTAGCTTTTGAAGGTATACCTTCACAATTTGATCACATAAACAGTTATGTCATTTCAAAAGAGAAACTGATTTTGTTTTTGACCATTAACTATATAATCTGCACTAATTATTGGTGGCCATTGTTTTGCTTTTTGATATTCCAAAAAACTGCATCCTTTTGGAACATTCTACTGACATCATATATTTTATTATATTGTTCATATCTCAATTTTTATATACTAACAAAAAAAAAAAAAACTAAATAAAAAAAAAAAAACCAATTAAATTAAAAATAAACACTCACGGGGGTCCACCAACAAAGATAACTCACAAAAACCAACAGACACAAAAAAAAAAAAAAAAAAAAAAAAACAAACAAACAAACAAACTTCTGCCATGTAGTGTCTATCTTAGTGCAGTGTCTGTCTTAGTTAAGGATGTATTGTAAAAGACATTCTGACCACGGCAACTCTCACAAAGAAAAACATCATTAGGGTCTGGCTTACAGTTTCAGAGGATTACTCCATTATCATCATGGTAGTAAGCATGGCAGACATGGTGCTGGAGAAGAGTTGAGAGTCCTAAATCAGGATTAGCAGCCAGGAAGAAGTGAATGAAACACACATCCTCCAGCAAGGCCACACCTCCTCCAGCAAGGCCACACCTACTAATACTGCCACTACCTATAAGTCTATGAGGGCCATTTTCTTTCAAACCACTACACTGTCGAAATGAAAACCAACAGAGTGTTTCCATGACAGAGCAGAAATAGCTCAAATTAAACATGAACAGGATCAGACAGCAAGAAAAGTCACACTTCAGTTTCCTCCCAGGAGTCGTGTTCGACATATATACTTCTGTGAGGAACGGTGTGGAATATTTCAGAATATCTTAATTTAGTGTATGTGAACAGGCATGAACTTATCTGACCTCAGAAAACAAACAGAGAAAGTATCCCAGTTTAGTGGAATTTGAACTCTCTTGACGATAATCTTGTAACTAATATATATTTAAAAAATAAAAAAATAAAAAATAACTAATATATATTGACTGTTTGATGAAAGAAAATTTGGTTAAGAATTGGTCCTATCCTCTGCAGGTCTTTCTCTCTCTCCCCCCTTCCATAAGATTCCCTGCACTATCCCCAAGGTTTGGCTGAGTCTCCACATCTGCTTCAAAACCCTGCTGGGTAGAGTCTTTCTGAGGTCCTCTGTGGAAGACGCTTCTCCTGTTCCCTGTTTTCTCCCACTTCAACTGTCTATTCCGCTTGATCTTCTGAATGAGGATTGAGCATCTTCCCTAGGCTCCCCCTTGTTTAGCTACTTTAGGACCATAGATTAGGGTATATTTATCCTATACTATAGGCTAATATCCACTTATAAGTGAATATATGCCATGTGTGTCCTTCTGCTTCTGAGTTGCCTCACTCAAGATGATCTTTTCTAGTTCCTACAGTTTGCCTGAAAATTTTATTTCCTTGTTTTTAATTGCTGAGCAGTATTCCATTCTGTAAATGCATCACAGTTTCTGTATCCATTCTTCAGTTGAGGGGCATCTGGGTTGTTTCCAGATTCTGGCTATTATGAATAGTGTTGAGAAAATGTCCTTGTTGGATAGCTGAATATATTTTGAGTATACGCCTAGGAGTGGTATAACTGGATCTTGAGGTAGTACTACTCACAAATTTCTTAAAAAGTGCAAATAACCTGGACACGGGTGGGGAGGTCTGCACAGAACTATACTCCAGCCAAGGAGTATGCATGGAGAGGGCCTAGACCCTCTGCTCAGAAGTAGCCCATAGGCTGCTTAGTCTCTAAGTGGGTACCCTAGTAAGGGGAGCAGGAGTTATCTCTGACATGAACTCAGTGGCAGGCTCTTTCATCACCTCCCCCCAGGTGGTGCAACATTGCCAGGCCACAGTGGAAGAGGATTGGCCAGTCTTCAAGAGACCTGGTAGGCTATGGTCTGGGAGAAGGAGAGAAGGTCTTCCCCTATTAGCATACTAAGGGAGGAGCAAAGGGAGAGAAGAGGTAGGCAGGGTGGGACTGGGAGGAGACAAGGGAGTGGGCTACAGCAGGTATACAAGACAAATGAAATGGACATTGGAAGCAGAAAACAGGAAACAGGACAGGATCCTAACACAGAGGGCCTCTGAAAGACTCTACCCAGCAATGTATCAAAGCAGATGTTGAGACGCTTTTTGTTTGTTTGTTTGTTTGTTTGTTTGTTATTATTGGTTACATTTTATTAATTTTATTTATCCCTCTCCCTTATTCCCTCCCAATCCCACCTTCTCTCCCTCACTTTCTCCCTGCCCCTTTCCAAGTCCACGGATTGGGGAGGACTCTTAACCAAACTTTGGGCAGAGTGCAGGGAATACTATGAAAGAAGGGGGAGATAGTGGGACCTGGAAAGGACAGGAGCTCCATAAGAAGAGCAACAGGACCAAAAAATCTCGACACAGGGGTCTTTTCTGTGACTGTACTCCAACCAAAGACCATTCATGGATATAACCTAGAACCCCTGCTCAGATGTAGCCCATGGCAGCTCAGTATTTAAGTGGGTACCCTAGTAAGGGAAATAGAGACCATGTCTTATATGAACTCAGTGGCAGGCTCTTTGACACCCCCCCTGGGGAGGGGGAGAGCAACCTTGCCAGGCCACAGAGGAGGACAATGCAGCCAGTCTTGATGAGACCTGATAAGCTAGGGTAGGGTGGAAAAGGAGGAGGATTTCTCCTATTAGTGGACTTGGAGAGGGGAATGGGAAGAGATGAGGGAGGGAAGGTGGGATTGGGAGGAAATGAATGAGGGGGTTACAGCTGGGATACAAAGTGAATAAACTGTATTTAATACAAAAAAATAAAAATTTAATGAAAAAAAGTGGCTGTTTGCACCATAGTGTAGTTGGTTTTAGTAGTAAGTAAATGCTGTTAAATTAAAGGAAATGCTGCAAAATAAAAAAGTGAATAAATTGTAATAAATAATAAATTCTAAAAAAGAAAAAAGAAAAAAAGAATTGCTTCTAGCTAGTTGTGATGATGTGTGCATATGATTCATGCGGTAGAACTCTTAGCATTAACCAGTATAGATATACAGTGTTTTATTTTATTGGGATTAATGTCATGTGTAATATAAAGCATGGTTAAAAAGAAGTATAGTGCTTCCAGTATTATTTAAATCCTCTCAACCTAAATCTGTGGTGATATATTTATATACATATATATATATACATATACACATATGTATACATACATGTATATACATGTACATAATATATACATATATGTGATATATATGTGATATATACAAATGTATATGTATATATATGTGTGTATATATGTATGTATATATGTGATATATATGATTATATATAATATATATGTTTATACATAATATGTATGATTATATATATATATATATTACATGTAATTACTTAACTCATGGGAAAATGCAAAGGACTCAGTCAGTGCATTCAGAAAACAATGAACAAGGCTTTCCCTCTAACATGTTTAAAATAGGAACCAAGTAAGAATAATTTCCAGAACTGTGAAAAGGAATCATCTTCAAGTTTTGAGATCATACTGTTTTCTGATGATATACAAGTATTAGCTTATTTATTTATAGCTTGAAAACATTTATTTCTTATATAAGGAGATGACAAGTGAGGGTATGAAAAGCACTAGTGAATAGGTGTATATGAAAACTTAACTTTTACTTCACTTGCATAAAAACCAAGAACTAGAATTTCTGGAACATTTACAAAAATTCCTAAGGAAAAGCCAATCTGATTATTGTCAATACTATTTTGTAACCCTATGAGCAAAACAAACAATTTCCCCTCCCTTCTCAGAAACACTAGCAATGGCAGACATTTTTCACCTTTCATTTCTTTCCTTCCTCCCTTTCCTCTTCTCAATCCCTCTTTCCCTTCTTCTCTGCCTTCCTTCCTCCCTTCTTTTCTTTCTGAATACCTCATTTCCTCTTTTATTTCTTTATTTTCTTTATCTTTTCCTCTCTCTTCATCTATTTTCTATCTATCTATCTATCTATCTATCTATCTATCTACCTATGTATCCATCTATCATCTTCTTATTTCTCATTGATCATCTTTCTATATAAGTTTCTTGATTTCTTTTGTTTGTTGATTCTGTGATTTTTGTCTGTTATTGTCTTGTATTTATCCAAAGAGTATGAATACTAAACTTTTGTTATCCGTGTGTACTGTTTAACATATATGTTCAAATATTTAGCTCATCACTTAATAGGCTGAGATTTCTAGGTTTATTCCAGAGGTAAGTTATTTACCAATGAATAACTGTAGTTTATGAGCATTTTGCCCTCTTATTAATATCGGTATTTTAAAGTAGGTTTACTGAGATGAAGCTGTCACACATTAAACTTCACGTAGTTAAAGTGCACAGATTTACATGTTTTGACACTTGCATGCACCTCTGAAATGAAAATTACAATCAGGATAATGAAATAACCATTACCCTAAGTCAATTTCCTTGTTCCTATTATCTCTCTTTCCTGGCCCCTCCCAACACTCTTACAATTAATTCATCAGACAATCACTAGCCTGTCTCTACTGTATATTCCAAATCTCCAGGTTTGTAAGTAAATAATACAAATGCTAACTTCCATTCGTCACTAAATTCAAGGTTTCTTAATTCTTAAAAACATATGACTAAGAATGTTGCTTTGAGTAAAAGTAAGTAACAACTCTGTTTTATAGACCAGAGAAAAATTTCAAGCATGGTTTTTACAGCATAGACTTATGAAATTACAGTAACTAAACTTGAATGTCCTTTCCTTCAAGTCAGAAATATGTGACCTCAAGCAAGCATTGTCTTTGTTTCGTTTTGGTTTGTTTGTTTTGAACATAGGTAAGGCCTAATTAAAAGTGAAAAACAACTCTTCTGTATTACATGCACACTGCACACATCTTGGGCTTATCTGGTCAATATCTACCTCTCAGTGGGGAAATACAAAGCGGAACTTTTGTAAACCTTTGCTGTGCTGGACTCAAGCCTCCTGCAAGGCACATCTATGTAATTTCTGAAATTAATACACTGAAGTCTTCCACCTTCAGAAACCTACCAGTGATATCAGGAGTTTTAGAACTGGAAGAACAACTTGTTTTTCTCATGTTTTTCCAAATTCCGTGATGGTAGGACAAACACTCTGGAAGGATTGATTCCTGATAGCTGGAAAAAGGAAGAGAAAGAATGAGAGAGAGAGAGAGAGAGAGAGAGAGAGAGAGAGAGAGACAAAGACAGAGACAGAGACAGATAAAAAGAGGAACAGAGCCCTTCACTTCAAAATCAGGTGAAAGTCCCAAACAGCTTGGCAGTCATAAATATTAATACAATTAACAAAATCTATTTTGTAGGCTGCCCATGTGGAAACAAGATTCCTTTCATATAGAAATACTATACCATGATCATGGCTGCATTACACTGTTGTGAGACTCTAACCTTGCATATACACCACAGGCAAACCAGGGCGACCAACACCAGAAGGCCTGCTAATGCTCCCATGCCCGCCCATTCCTTCAGTAATGCAGCCATGATCATTCAGGCCTTTACAGCCATTGAAGCAGGACAGTATCCCCAAGCATGGTTGGCTACCATAAAAAGCTAAAATGTTACGCTCAGGATGCGAGGCTAAGCACTGCACTCAGGGTCAGCCGCTCTCGACCCAGAGAAGAGCATGTCTGATTGCATGCGGGTTGATGCCCCAGGTCCCGCCTCTGAGAAAAAGGTATCGGACGGGTCTGATGCTCTTTGGGTGGATGACACCTAAATGAACATTGGTACAGAGTCCCAATTTATTTCTAATATCAGAGATCAGACCTCTACTCTTGCCTGATGCATCTAAAACAAAAAGGGGGAACTGTAGAGAGCTGCGTAATACCGCGCCTTAAAGATGGAGCTGGTTTCTGCCTTCCACCTTCCCAATGGTGAGTGTTCTCTGTCACAAACAACTCCATATTTGGCTAAGGCTGAGGATCTGGCTTGCTTCCGTGTATGTGGACCTATCTGCATTGCCCACAAGGCACGCTGGGGTTGGCTACCCAGAGGCTATTTTAAGCTGTGGTCTGGCTTTCCCCAGGGTCAGAAGATTGTTCAATGTTCCTGAATAAACTGCATTGAGAAGAAAAAAAAAAAAAAAAAAGATCAGAAAGAAGGAGAGGAGAACCTCCCCTATCAGTGGACTTGGGGAGAGGCATGCATGCAGAAAGGGGGGGAGGGTGGGACTGGGAGGGGAGGAGGGAGGGACTTATGGGGGGATACAAAAGGAATAAAGTTTATTTAATAAAAGTTAAATAAAAAATTAAAAAAAAAAGAAATATTATACCATGATGGTGAAATACCAATGAATCATGCTGAAGATCTAAGCATACCTGACCCAGGATGGCCTTTCCCAGATATAAACCTAAAATTTTCCCAGAATCTCACAAAAAGATTAAAAGCAACTTTTACGGTAAAAGACATGTTGTAATTTCATTATGTAACCTTTGGGTCCAATGGATTTACCTTTTCAAATTTTAATCCCATACAAGGGACCACAGGAACCACTCTCTGATGTCATTTTCAGAGAGAGAGAGAGAGAGAGAGAGAGAGAGAGAGAGAGAGAATGTGTGTGTGTGAAAAATATCCTCAGAAACTTTTGAACATGATTCCAGGAGACACCAAAGTCAATACATATGAATGAGGTATATTTCAGTTATCTTTTGTGAAGCCCACACTTATACTTTGGTCTATTATCTTTCCCTTGAGCCTTGCCTCTTGTCTGCTGACTCTAGTGCTGAAGTCCATGCTAAAATCTCTTCTTAATAAACTCTAGCCATGCCCCAGTTTGGATCAGCATGAAACTCGTTACTGAAGTACAGTCAAGAATTCCAGTTCACCTGAGTGGAGGTGTCTGAAAAGAACACAGCCTCCTCCCGTCAAATGCTTGAAGTGGTTTCCAGCGGCTACTCCATTGCTGCTGACAGGTTTACACACAAATTCTTTGCAGAAGCAGAAACATCTAAGAGTGATTGTCTATTGGGTTCTAGATGATATTTCTACATTTGCTATGATCAAACACATGTAAAATGTAATTAATCCCTAAGCTACAAACTTACATAGCATTTGATGTTAAATTCTCTATAATATTTTTGCTACCAACTATAAAGTAACTCACTTTTGTACTCCTCTTTCTTTCCCCCTGCAATAAAAGGTGAAAGATGTAAGCTAAAGAGTTTGTTTTTGATCTGAGTTTATCTACTCATCTAAAGAATGAACAGTGGGATTGTGACACTGAATGATTGTTCAGAAAATACTGATTTATGAAACAACTGAGTAATTGTAAGGAGTAATTAATAAACAATTAAGGAATTCCAGACCAGGCAAACAGGATTGGTAAAGAGGCTTCCAGAATTGAGTACTGAGTAGTATTCCATTGTGTAAAAGTACCACAATTTCTATATCCATTCCTCTGTTGAGAGACATCTGGGTTGTTTCCAGGTTCTGACTGTTACGAATAAAGCTGCTATGAACATGGTTGAGCAAATGCCCTTGTTGTGTATTTGAGCATCTTTTGGATATATGCCTAGGAGTGGTATAGCTGGATCTTGAGAAAGCACTATCCCTAATTGTCTAAGAAAGCACCAGATTGATTTCCATAGTGGTTGCACAGGTTTACATTCCCACCAGCAATGGAGGAGGGTTCCCCTTTTCTCCACATTCTCTCCAGCATGTGTTGTTACTTGAGTTTTTGATCTTAGCTATTTTGATGGGTGTAAGGTGAAATCTCAGTGTTGTTTTGATTTGCATCTCCTTGATGGCTAAGGACATTGAACATTTCTTTAGATGTTTCTCTGCCATTCGATATTCCTCTACAGAGAATTCTTTGTTTAGCTCCATACCAAGAGACCTCTATATAAAATTGAAACTGTTTCTTTTTAATCCACAATACAACTTTGTTAAACTTCTATCTAACACATTTCTTTGCAAAGTGGTCTCTTGGGAATCTGTTGTACCAATTAGTGAATAAATATTTTGTGAAAAAAAATAATAGACTCTATTACTATGGGCTCAATGATACCTCTTGTAGGATTACAAACCTGTTTTTGTCTGTTGCCCATTGAATGTGGACCACCTTTGTAAAAACCTACTTAATTCTCTTTTACTACTTTTAATATCTTGCTTTATATAATGTTAAATTAGATCTAAATAAATAAGTCTAAAAACTAATACTAAAGGATAAGCATTGTCTTATTTTCTACAGAGAATTCCAAACTTTACGAGAGCTGTGTGGTACCATGGAAAATTTTCAATTCTTGAGAAAGTTTAAAAGACAAACATGTTCTATAGTTGATGAAAAAAAAAAAAAACAAAAGACAGACAATCTGTCAATAAAAGGAAAAGTGATAGTTAAACTTGGAAGACTAAAGGTCAGCTCTACCTGCTTGGTTTAGTTTCTACATCTGTGAAATTGGAATTCAGATCTACTCAATGAGAAGTAAATGGTCTCAGAAACAAAAAAGCATCCATAATGAAATGAATACAAATATTCATGGTGTCATAAGATTTGATATTGTTGAAAACAGAAGCTACAGGAGAGAAAAAAATTAAGTATTTCATTGTGTTATGTAGAATTTATTTCATTGTAAAGATATATAATCTTCATATGTGGTAACTATGCACAATAATGGTGTCAAAATATTCCAAAATATAACTAGTTCATTTAAATCTTCTTATGAAACATAATTGTGATGCATAAATTAATTCTAATGTTGATCATTTGTAAGACAATTTTATTCAGTTAGTATTTAAGGATGACTACAAAATTCAGGTAATACTTCATATAAATTTATTAAATAATAGTTAGTTATAATACATATAATAAATTACAAGGAAAGTAGCCATAATAACCATCTTTCAATTGATAGGTTGAAGGACTTTAAAGCAGAAGTTTACCATCAGAATCTACCTCTGTTGATGAAAGGAATCACATTATATACATGGAAAATTGGAGTACAAATTGAATATAAAAGGGGGACCTCAAGCCACAGAGGAAGACAATGCAGACACTCCTGATGAGACCTAATAGACGAGGATCAGAAGGAAGAAAAGAAACCCTCCCCTACCAGTGGACTTGGGGAGGGGAGTGTGTGGAGAAAGGGGAGGAAGGGAGGAATTGGGAGGGGAGTAAGGAGGAAACTAGAGGGGGGATCCAAAGTAAATAAAGTATAATTAAAAATAAAAAAGAATAAAAGAATTGGAAAGAAAAAAAGGGGGGACCTTCCTTTTAGATGCTCAGGTTAGTAGGCATTCCTGTTAAAGCTTTTGAGCATGTTCCATTGAAAATAACTGATCTATAATAAAATATATTTTCAACACCATTCAAGTTTTATGCCCCAAACTGTTATTTTGTCAACCAAATCTTCCATGATAAAATGTATTCTAACTTCTGTATCCATTCTATGGTTGAGGGACATCTCGGTTGTTTCCAGATACAGAAATTATGTTACATTTACACTGTGGAATACTACTCAGCTATTAAAAACAAGAAAATAATGAAATTTGCAGGCACATGAATGGAGCTAGAAAAGATCATCCCCAGTGAGGTAACCCAGAACAGAAAGACACATGTGCTATATATTCACTTAAAAATGACATTAGCCGTAAAATATAGGATAAACATACTAAAATCTACAGACCTAAAGAAGCTAAACAATGAGGATCCTTGGGAAGATGCTTAATTCTGATTCAGAAGGGAAAACATGATAGTCTGTTGCGTGCGAACCGCATAATAGTCTCGCCAGCAAGAACGCACACGGACAACAGGATCCTTCTGCAGCAGGCTTTATTGTAGTCAAGCAATGAAAGGAGGAAGACGCCCAGCCCCAAAGTGGCGCTGCTTAAATAAGCCCTGACCACACCCTAAGTGACGTGGAGTGACGGGTCATACCCTGATTGGCTGCTTACTCATCACCCCATCTGACGGCCCGGGCTCAGGCAGTGGTTTGGCGTGCTTTCGCAACTCGCACATGCGCTCTAGAGGTTGTTTACTAGTTCTGAGGGCGGGTGTCAGCACCATTTTGTAATGGCGTCTGAACCTGGGCTCTCCACAATAGTCACCGGAAGTGGTAGAAGAGAGGGAAAAAGACAGGAGCCTACCGGAGATGTTTCTAAAAGACTCCACCCAGCTGCGGATCAGAGTACATGCAGAGACTCACAGCCAAACTTTGGATAGAGCGCAGGGAGTCCTGCAGAAGAAGGGGGATATAGAAAGACACAGAGAGGACAGGACCACCATAAGGAGACCAACAAAGCCAAAAATCCTGGGCCCAGGAGGAACTGCAGAGACTGATGAGTCAAACACGCACAGAGAAGAACTAGACCCCATACTCAGCTGTAGCCCATAGACAGTGCAGTCTCCTTATGGATTCCCTAGAAAGGGGAGAAGAGACAGTTTCTCACAAGTGCTCCTTGGTCACTTCTCCCTGGTGGGGCAACCCAGCCAACCCACAGAGGAAGAGGATTCAGACAGTCCTGATGGGACCTGATAGGGTAGGGTCAGACAGTAGGAGAGAAAGACTTCCCCTATCAGGGGACTAGGGGAAAGGGAAAGGGGAGAAAAGAGGAGGATGGGTGGGACTGGGTGGAGATGAGGGAGGTGGCTACAACCAGGATACAAAGTGAATAAATTGTAACAAAAAAGTAATAATAATAATGATGATAATATATCATTCTCATTGTAATAAGGCAAATATGATTAAAATCAGTTTAAATGTTAAAAAAAAGAAAAAAGTATTCTATCCGATAAAAATTTTCAATAGCTTTTAAAACTTTTACAAAGAAAAATAGCTTTAAGAATTAGGAGATGCTTCTACATCTGCCTATTTTATATCCACATACTGTTTATCTTGATATTACATCTTATACAAAAAAAAGTATATTTTTACTACTGAAGAGATTTTTTATATATATAACTCTTAGGAAATGCTGCATTTCTGGAGTTTGTTTAGAAAGTGTCTCCCAGCTGGCTCCATTTTCTTAGTCCTACATTCTTATTCTGTTGCTTCCATTCCAACCAGGTGTTTTCTTTTTTCTCTTTTTCAATTTAAAAAAAATCCTACCAAAATAGTGTTGGTATACATAAGTTTGGTTATTTGTTTTTGCTACTTTTGACAGTACCATGTCCATATATCAAGTGACTAGTACAAAAACGTGTTCTCAGTGATTCAAGATAATATTTTGTAAAACAACAAAATACTGCCCAAATGGTCTTCAGAAGATATAAGCTGTTTAACAGACAGATGGGTATAATTCAGCATTCTTTACATGGTAAGGAATGTACTGCCACACAGCAAGATGGGCATTGCAATTTCTTTATATATAAGAATCCTACAATCCACGTATTCTTGTCTGGATCTCCCTGATAAGTTGTCTTACTTGTTCCCTTTCTTATACAGCTTTCAACCAGATCTTGAATGCCGTATAAACAGCCTCGTGCTATTAATAATCACATTTAGAACTCCTTGAAAACAGAGTACTGGTTAGATAGGAGCATGACTTATGCTTTGAGAAATGGATGTACTTTACCTGTTTATTTTGGTTTAAAACACGAAACCAGTCTTCACATGTGTCACTCGTCTGCTAGGCGTGGAAGCACACATCTATAATCCTAGCAACCGGAAAGGAAAGGCTGAAACAGCAGGACTGTGAGTTTGAGTATAGCCTGGGCTATACAGCTTCAAAAGTGCTATCAAAATGCTGATTCTTTCTCTTCTAATAAGAATGCTTTTACAAATGTGTTACCCTTTCCACATTGCTCCTTTCTGCCTTTATGTCAGACACCTGATGAATATAATCATTTTTAATTGCCTAATGGAAAGAGAGTTTTAAGCTACTGGGTGACAAATGTTAATAATGATGACCTTAACAATAAGCAACCTAGTTTGAAATGTGTTCACAATAGTCTACTTCATCCATTGTCCGACTATTTCTCCAACTTAATAATTAGAGTTTTTAACAAAAATACAAGTTTATATTCAGCACAAAAGTTCCAGACTTTCGGCTCAGCACTTTTCTTTACTTTCCTGCTATGTCAGTACAGGAAGAAAAAAAAATGAGATTTATTGAGACTCAAACATGACAGGTTACCTCAGGTACCCTTGCCTCTCTTGTCTCCCATTTGGTAATTTCTTGATTTTTTTCTTACTTTTTCTTCATAGAGGGATTCCATTTTGTGTCGATAATAGCTAAGAATTAACACAGTATAGTTAGTTCCAGTCTTCTGAGTAAAAGCTATTCTCCTGCCTCAGACATTCCCCTGTAGACCAGGACAGAGGGTTTCCGAACACTTCCTGCAAAACACCCAGTCAGTACTTTATCACAAAGCTTCTTCAGGTTGATCCTGAAACATCACAATCCAGCCTGTATTATTTTTCCTTCAGTTGCTATGAGAAAATACTGAAGAAAGTAAGGTTTCTCTCAACCCCATTAATGTTCTATGGAAGAGCAGCAAGTGCTCTTACTTGCTTAGCCACTTCACTGGTCCCTGTATATATTGATATTAGAAACAACTGGTAATTTTGATAAACTATCATAAATATGCAGAATAGTTCTCTATATAGTTTTTAGGCTAGAGAAGGTGAAGAGACTTAGTGATGTTCAACTTAACTCATACTTTCTTTTTTATTTGTTTATTTGTTACAATTTATTCACTTTGTATCCCTGCTGTAGCCCTCTCCTTCATCTCTTCCCAGTCCCACTCACCTTCCCTCTTCTTCACCTATGCACCTCCCCTAGTCTATTGCTAGGGGAGGTCCTCCTGCCCTTCTAGCTGATTCTAGGCTATCAGGTCTAGGTATATCATCTTCCTCTGTGACCTGGTAAGGCTGACCCCAAAGGAAGAAGTGATCAAAGAGCCAGCCACTGAGTCCATGACAAATAGCCACTGCTCCCCTTACTAGAGAACCCACTTGGGAACTGAGGAGACTATGGGCTACATCTGAGCAGGGAGTCTAGGTCCTATCCATGCATGATCCTTAATTGGAGTATTAGTCTCTGCAAGCCTCCCTGGGCCCAGGTTTTGAGTTAACTCACAATTTCTAAGTCATTTTATCTATGGCTCAAAAACCCTTTAAGAAGAAAAATACCTAGTCAGAATTATGTTTTATCTCAGAGTCTGATTAAATTGTTGTGACTAGTTCAGAGCTTGTCTAACTAATGACATGAAAATATAACAGCAATGTTATATAAGACAAGTAGTTTGGAAATCACCAGCCTTTTAGAAGATAACTCAGGTGCTGTATAATTTACTCTTAATTGCCTGGGGCCTGCTTTCTCTGTGAGATCTCCTTTGGGGGAATAAGAACAAACCAACATCTCTACTCCCTTCTTATGTCCTTTTACCATCACTGTCAAACCTTTGTTACTTAAAATGCACTCCAACTCAACATTTGCACTTTAATATTTGAGAAGGCAGAGATTTCCATTTTATTCAGAGAGATCAAGTGGGTGGTAGAAATAGGCAGGAAGACTATACCAATTTATCAATTCTCGAGAGTCCCTAAGAAAATGAATAAAGGTGATGGAGGCATGATAGTACCAATCATGTTTTTCTGATTTGGTTTCTGTTCCTGTGACAAACATCAAGACCAAAAACAATTTGGGAAAGAAATGGTTTATTTGGCTTACAGATAACAGTCTATCACTGAGGGAAGCCTAGTCAGGAGCTCAAGCTATAAACTTTCAGGAAAGAGTTGAAACAGATACAATGGAAGAATGGTACTTACTGCCTTTTCCCCATGGCTTGGTCATGTTTTCATATACAGCCCAAACCCTCTGACATTGGGATGACACTGTCTGTGCAGGTTGTCATCAGTCAGCAATCATGAAAATGGCCCATAGATATGACCATCAGCCAATCTGATAGAATGTTGAGACAGTCCCTCAACTGAGATCGTCTCTTCCCTTGTATGTCTAAATTTGTGTCTAGCAGACACAAATTGAGCAGCATATGCTTCATACATGAGCATATAGATTCCAAGTTGAAGCCAATAGTCTACAATTCTAGGTTGAGCACATACCAGATGGTTCAGAAACCTTAGATTTTGCAAAGACTGATACAAAGGGAAAAGGTAGATATGAATAAGGGACAGAAAGGGAAAGGTTGAGGGAAATTCCAAAGAAACAATGTGGAAGGTTGCTTTTCTACATGGAAGAGATCTATCAGTTAATTAGGAAGGTGGAAAAATATGTTAACATTTGTGCAAATGCCCTTTCTCTGCATCTTGAAACAATGATCCACCTAAAGAATTGGGGCGATTACTCAGCACAAGCAGAAAATACAATTGGAAGATCTGGGTAAACTCAAGGTGGAACTCCTGGGAATGGTGTTAGAAAGGAGAAACTAGGATATTAACATGCCACTCAAAATGACTCAGAAATAAATCTAGGAAAAGGAGAAGTAGACTAAGTCTATAGAAAGGGGAATGAGAAAATGAGGGGTTAGTTTAGTAGTACCTAGTGATAAAAAGTAACTCAGCAAAACATTCTTTTAAGACCAATATAAGTAGCTAAAGGATAATGTATAGCACAAATATTCATGGCATTTACACATTACACATTTACACATTACACAATATTATATATGAATGTTTGCATTATGGTGAAAGTGTTACAAAAATGCCAAAGTTGATTAACTGATTTATAAAGTTCAAGAGTAAATAAAAATGTATTGCCATAAATAGTTGATTTAGATGTATGAGTTAAACTAGATATGATGGAAGGAATAGTAATATGAATCACTGTTTTTCTTAATAAGGTCATGTGTACTACTTATACCAGAAATACCTCCAACCAAGACAACTTTCAAGCTACCCCATGCATGTAAGAATTTTCTTCTCTGTAACAAGAAAGCGTTTCGTTTTAGGGCAAGGCATTATAAACGTTCTACTGCACCTTTGTCAAATGTCTCACATATTCTAAGAGTTATGAAAAATGTTTGGATTTTAAATGCTAATAAAACAGTCAACAGCTTGTGACCCAGCATTGCATCGTAAATCTCTCATAGCTCCTGAGTATCTGTGCTACCCTCCCTCATAAAACGAAAAAGAAATACGAGGATACATTTAAGCGCTCTTACCCTTTGATATTCTTTTTTTTCATTTTTTTAAACTTTTATTAATTACACTTTATTCATTTTGTATCCCCCCCTAAGCCCCTCCCTCCTCCCCTCCCAGCCCCACCTTCCCCCCCCTGGCACTTTCTGAATGCATGTCCCTCCCCAAGTCCACTGATAGGGGACATCCTCCTCTCCTTCTTTCTGATCTTAGTCTATCAGTTATCATAAGACGTGGCTGCATTGTCAGGGTTCTAGGTTATCTCCATGAATAGTCCTTGGTTGGAGAATGAGTCTCTGGGAAGTTCCCTGTGTTCAAATTTTCTTGTTCTGTTGTTCTCCTTGTGGAGTTCCTGTCCTCTCCAGCTCTTACTATTTCCCACTACTTACACATAAAATTCCATTCGCTCTGACTGTCAGTTGGCCATCAGGCTCAGTATCTGCTTTCA
>REGO01000210.1:515592-533945 GCA_010120015.1 Rhombomys opimus
GACTTAGGGCCTGGAAATTCTGATTGGCATTTTTTTTTTCAAATAAAGCAGATAATGTTGGAAAATAAATAAGGTAAGAGAAGAGCTCTCCATCATCACACTTATATTGTTTAAAAAAGCACAAGCATTCCTTTAAGCCACATACAAATTGTGGTCTTTTTTTACTGCATATTTCACCGATTTTTCAAATCCATCTCCAGAAGGGCTTTACATGGCAATTCATTAGGTAAATGATATGACAATGGCTCACATTAATCAATTTCTTCTTTTACATGAGAAGATATAATTTTTACCCATCCAGGTATGCAATAAAAGATGTAGAACGCATGAAGAAAGGACGCTCACAGAATAATGGTGGAAGGTCAACTTAGTAAATAACAACAAAAAGCATGTTTTGGACATTGAGTTTCCTTGAAGGGGTTTAAAATAAGTGGATCACCACAATCATAGCAGGACAATCTGACCCTGAGGGGAAAATAAAATAGGTGTGCCTACTCTGCACCACCTTGCCTGCAAAACCTAAAAGCTTTTAGATACTGGTGTTAGGTGGTGTTCCAGTTAGGCGCCTGCCTCTTGTGGCATAGTCTTGGTGGAACAGGTGTGAATAGTGAGGTTAAGAAAATGTAAATTGCATGGCATTCATTTTCTAATATTTGTGAAAGCTCGTGTACAGTGGCCAAATGAACATTGTGATAGCATAAATATGAAATGGACCAGATCATAATGTTGCATTACTGTTGAAAACTAGCTTCAATAGGTCAGGGTAAAATGAGGAGTCGTGCATAGAGTCAGCAAATGATCACTCAGCAGACTTTTTTGTGAGGGTACAAAGCTTGATTCTCTGACCTGGAACTACTTGTAGCCAGCAATGAAAAAGAAATAAAAGGGATAAAAATCATACACACACACACACACACACACACACACACACACACAATGGATGAAGCAAGACAAACTTCAATGAGCAACAAACTTCAGCAACTTCATACATACATACATATTCATACATACATGCATGCATGCATACATGCATATTCACACATTGGGTGTATAGAGCAAAGCTACTATAGGCTTCAACCAACTTTACATACATACACATATACACACAGTGTATTGATTGGATGGAGAAAATCCAGTAGGCTCCAACCATTTGACATTCATACATATATACATTGGGTGGATGGAGCAAACTCTGAAGAGCGAGCTCCAACACTATGTTTTTTTTTCCCACAACTTCTGTATCCTAGCAAAATCTTTCAAATGATACAAAAATCACAATATAGTTACATCCTACTTTTCTTTATGTGAAGGACTACAGTGAGTATATGTAAGAAAAACATGTTCCCCAATACTCTCACATGATCAAATGTTTTGCATATTATGAGTGAGAAACAAATATGAAAAGCCAATTACTCCCAAGAGCCCACACGTATTTGCAACTAAGCAACTTGTTATAGATTAGCAAAGCATAAACAATCAAGGTAATTTTTTTTCAGCCAGTTTCTCTTCGCTGGCAGGTTGCAATTTTTTTAGTTACAAAGAAGGAATCAATTATCTTAAAAAGCAACCATAAAAATCTTTAAAGAATCACAAGTCTAAACTTTTATATAAAAACAACCATCCACTTTTACTTTAATTCCTCATGTGCATATCTGCTCATAAATAATTTGTATTAAATAATAGTAGAAAGTTGAGAGCAAAATGGATATAAGAAATTAATCACCTGGTCACCAGCTCAGCTTCAGTGAGAGTCATGTCAGGCAATGTTATTTTGGGCTATTCTTGCTCTCCAGCCTCAAAACGCTTCTAATTCAACTATTAAGAGTGTATTTTTCTGAACTTCAGATTGTTCCCCAAGATTTTCTACATCAAAGTCACTATACAAAAACATCTTAATGTAACTTTGCTAAACAATCTATTTTTAAAATAAATTATTTCTCTCTGCGTGTGTCCACACTTCAGTAACACCTTTATTTATTTTATTTTTACTTTTTAAAATTTATTTATTTATTAATTTTACATCCTGATCACAGCCCCCAATTCCTTCTTTACTCCCAGTCTATCATCCCACCCTCTTCTTCTTTCCCCTATCTACTTCTCTTCAGAAAAGCACAGCTCCCCTAGGCACCAGCACACCCCTGGCACATCAAGTTATATCAGAAATAAGAGCATCCTCTTTCACTGAGGCCAGAAAAGGCAACCCAGCTAGGGGAAAGTGATCCAAAAACGGGCAACAGACTCCATGTCAGAGACAGCCCCCACTCTAATTGCTAGGGGACCCTCCTGAAGACCAAGCTGCCCATCAATTACATATGTGCAGGGGACCTAGCACCAGTCATTGCATACTCCTTGGTTGGTGCATCAGTCTCTGCAAGATTGATTAGGATGGTTGACTCTGTCCTAGGTTAGTTGACTCTGTTGGTCTTCTTGGGGAGGTCTTGTCCCCTCCAGGTCCCTCTATCTTTTCTCCTCCTCTTCTACAAGATTCCCTGAACTCCACCTAATGTTCGGCTATGGTTCTTAGCATCTTTTTGATCACTGCTTGGTGGCAGCTCTCAGAAGACAGTTATGCTAGGTTCCTGTATGTAAGCATAGCAAAGTATCATTAATAGTGTCAGGAGTTGGCTCTTTGCTGGGGTGGGCCTCAAGCTGGGCTACTCATGGATTGGTCCTTCCCTTCATCTCTGCTCCATCTTTATACCTGTACATTTTGTAGGCAGCATAAATTTTGGATTGAAGATTTTGTGGGTGGGTTTCTATCCCACTTCCTCCACTGGAAATCCTGCCTTCCTAGGACCACTTCAGTTTCCATGGTGTCCCCTGCTGCTAAGAGTCTCAGCTAGAGTCACCCTCATGTCCTCCCAGAGCTTACTCTGTGCCAGGTATCTAGCTTGTCTCAGAGGTGACCCTTCCCTCTCCCAACACTCTCACCTCCCACCCCCACTTTCTCCTTACCTCATCTTCACCCTCATTCACCTCCCCACACCCTTTCCCACACAGTTCCTTCTATTCATCCACTTCCAATGTCTATTCTATTTCCCTTCTGAGTGATAGTCAAGCAACCTACCTTGGGCCTTCCTTGTTGCTTAGCTTCTCTGGGTCTTTGGATTGTAGTATGAGTATCTATTGCTCTATGGCAAATATCCACTTATAAGTGGGCACATACCATGTGTGTCTTTCTAAGAGTAGTGTTCATTGCGAACGACTTATATCTCTAGATTCTTTCCTAGTATGGTTGCTGAATCATGACTCTGCTCCAGCAGTAGTGCTTCAAAAAGATGAAGTACATTGCTGTACGTGCTGATTATACTGCCCCGTGAGGTGCTGGAAGCCCCTTTAGAGTTTCCATAGAACTCATATATTATGGGGGATTTGTTAACCATGAGGGCAACAATCAGAGTGTTGCTCCATGACAGCATGAAGTCCTCAGGACATATAGTCACCAGGCCTCTGCCTCCCAAAGCACACTCGTCCTGGTTGTGCTAACCAGTGGAAAATTTACATGAGCTCTAAAACTGCACAGCGCCTGGCACACTGTTATTTTGTTACATGAAAATTATTAATTATAAAAGATTGGATTTAAAAGAAAAACTTTCACTTTCAAGTAGGCCCTGCCTATACACATCAGGGAAGCAAATGAACTAGACATCATACAGGCAGTGTGAATGTCTTCAGGCCATATTGTGTGCAGCAGCTGAATTAGACAAGCAGCAACTACAGTTCAAAGACAACCATTTCTTTAAATCTTAGAATGAGTGTCCCTTAATTATTAAATTACTGAGTATTAAACTGCAGATTATTTAGAACTC
Source organism: Rhombomys opimus (assembly GCA_010120015.1). Lineage (NCBI taxonomy): Eukaryota > Metazoa > Chordata > Mammalia > Rodentia > Muridae > Rhombomys > Rhombomys opimus. The sequence goes on from REGO01000210.1 coordinate 519,402, forward strand.
CCTCTTTATTTGCCCTCTGCATGTTTTCTGGCAAACTCCTACCCCTCTATTTTGTTTCTCCCTTCCTTCATCCGAAGAAAAGGGAAGATGGAGACTGTGATGTTTATTTGAAAACACCAAAGTGATTCGCGATTTCATTTGTCTAATTTCAACATGGCAATTTGCCTGCCGTAAGTCTAGACAATTCCATAGGATTCTAGGGAAGTTCTCAATCTGTGAGTAACAAACCCTATCAGGTCAAACAAAATTATCTTAAGGCTCACCTAAGACCATTAGAAAAACATATATCCTTACATTATGATTTATAACCGTAACAAAATTATGGATATGAAGCAGTAATGAAAATAATTTTATGCTTAGTGCAGGGATCACCATGAACACTCAGACTGTATTAAATAGTCATAGCATTAGGAAGGTTGAGAACAATGGGTTTTAATCAATGTTATTATTAATTTTTGTGACATGTTAGTAACATAAAACATAAGAAATTATTTCATAGTAACATATAAATTAATCATTTTAATAGTTATAAGGAATATTATCCTTGCACAGTGAAGAATAAGATTGTTTCTATTTTCTGTTGGTTTGATTATCTCATGACCTCAGCTTCATTTGGCGGCATAGGTCTTGAATCCATTTTCTGAGTTCTGAATCCTTTGTGAATTCTATACCTTATATCTCCACCCTAGGCCTAGATACTGATAGAGGGGGCAAAGATGTATCTTCCTTTACTGCAGTTAAGCTAACAGTTCATTAGCACCTTAGTGTAGTGATAGAACTACATTAAATGTGTTTATTGGAAACTTTCTTAAATAATAACAGTGTCTTTAAGGCTTCACACAATTAAAGAATGGAGCTCTGCAGGCAACAAACAATTAGACCTAAGGCACTTTAATTTCAGAGTCATTTGGGATTTCAGATTGAGACATTATTACCATTCTTCAAGATTTAATGTAAAACATCAGTTATTTATAAGAATTCATCTCGATAGAATTTTTCGGATTTCACTAAATCTAGGAAAAAAACTACTTTAGACACGTATTCTTTTAGTGCAAAATACACAGTGATGTCAAGTGTGGCAATAAGATTAAAATAAAAATATTAAAACAAACTAGAAACAAGACATGAATATTTCTTTTTAATTGTGGTATAAATAATTATTTATAAAAATACATGATACACAAACATACAAACTTTTTTTTTCTCCAAACAAATCCTAATTTGAGAATAAGAAATCTCTAACATTGATCAACAATCCTAGGGATAATTCCAAGAAGACTAAGGATCCACTAAACTCTTCTATGATCCTGGACACATTACTATTTATGACAAGTATTTATTTACTTTTTGGTCAGTCAAATAAAAGGCAACATCACCAATTCAGAAGTGCTATGCTGACCTCAGAAACCAAGTGAATTTTAATACCTAGAGCCTCTTAGGAAATATTGTGTAAGACAAAAAAAAAAAAAAAAAAAAAAAAAAAAAAAAAAAGCCATGAAATAATCTAGTTTGTCCCACCTTCTAGTTGAATTTAAAGGCAGCTTCCACAGGAAAAATACACATTCAGTACTTAACATCTTAATATCTGGGGAGCTCACAGGATCTAGAAGCAACCATATCTTATTCTGCTAAAGGTATACAGTATCCAACTGCCTTCTAAATTTACATTTATACAATTATCCAGAAAAGTTTCTTTGTTCAGAAACTCACAACATATCAATAGTACAAAAAATAAGTGTCAGTGGAAACAGTGACAGATAGATTATCAGTGCCAGAGATTAGAAATGGTCAGTGTGAAAGGGTGTCTTCTGTACATAACAGGACAGATGCACGCATGAACTCGGAGTATCTGTGATTGCCTACACAAGACCTTCACAAAAATCAAATGTGTCAGTAATCAACCATGGAAAGGGATGGAGCTTACAAATTTCCACTCTTAGCTGAGGAATATTGAAAGCTGACACCTAGGGGTGGTATAGCTGGATCTTGGGGTAACACTTTTCCTAATTTTCTGAGAAAGTGCCAGATTGATTTCCAAAGTGGTTGTTCAAGTTTACATTCCCACCAGCAATGGAGGAGGGTTTCCCTTTCTCCACAGCCTCTCCAGCATGTGTTATCACTTGAAATTTTGATCTTAGCCATTCTGATGGGTGTAAGGTGAAAGCTTAGGGTCGTTTAGGTTCGCATTTCCCTGATGGCTAAGGGCACTGAGCATTCTTTAAGTTTTTCCCTACCATTTGATATTCCTCTATTGAGAATTCTCTGATTAACTCTGTACCCCATTTTTAATAGGATTACTTGATTTATTGCTGTTTAACTTCTTGAGTCTTTTATATATTCTGGATATTAGCCCTCTGTCAGTTATAGAGTTGGTGAAGATACTTTCCTAGTTTGTAGACTGTTGTTTTATCCACTCCTAGGCATATATACAAAATATACTCAAGTATACAACATGACATTTGCTCAACCATGTTCATAGCAGTTTTATTTGTAATAGCCAAATTTTGGAAACAACCAAGATGTCCCTCAACTGAGGAATGAACACAGAAATTGTGGTACATTTACAAAATGGAATACTACTCAGCAATTAAAAACAAAGAAATCATGAAATTTGCAGGCAAATGGTGGGAACTAGAAAAGATAGTCCTGAATGAGGTAACCAAGAAGTAAAAAGATACTCATGGTCTATGTTCACTTATAAGTGGATTTTTATTCATAGTATAAACATATTAAAATCTGTACTCCTTAAGACGTTCAGCAAGAAGGAAGATACTAGGGAAGATACTCAATCTTCATTCAGAAGGGCAAACGGGATAGACATTGGAAGCAGGAGAAAACAGGGAACAGGACAGCTGCCTACCACAGAGGACCTCTGAAAGACACTACTGATCAGGTGTCAAAGCAGATGCTGAGACTCATAGCCAAACTTTGAGCAGAGTGCTGGGAATCTTATGAAAGAAGGGAGAGATAGAAAGAGCTAGAGGGAACAGGAGCTCCACAAGGAAACCAAGAGAGCCAAAAATTCTGGCCCAGGGGTCATTGCAGAGACAAATACTCCAGCCAAGGACTGCACAGAGAGGACCTTGAACCCCTCCTCATATGTAGCCCATGGCAGCTCAGTACCTAAGTGGGTACCCAAGTAGGGGGAACAGGGTCTGTCTCTGACATGAACTCAGTGCTGGCTCTTTGATCACCTCTCCCTGGGGAGAGCAGCCTTGCCAGGGCACAGAGGAAGATGATGCAGCCAGCCCTGATGAGACCTGATAGGCTAGGGCCAGATAGAAGGGGATGTAGTCTTCCCTACCAGTGGACTAGGGGGGGCATATAGGGGGAGAGCAGGAGGAAGGGTGGGACAGGGAGGAGACAAGGGAGGGTACTGCAGCAGGGATACAAAGTGAATAAATTATAATGAACAAATTAATATAATATAATATAATATAATATAATATAATATAATATAATAATATGCTCTAAAAAAGAAAGTGGACACCTTCTGGAAGAAAGACTGTTTTCCTTTATTGTGTTTATTTTTGAGATTATATTACAATTTTATCATTTATGCCATTCTATTTCTCCCTCTGACTATCCCATATATTCTTCCTTGCTCTCATTCAAGTTATTGTCCTATTTTCATTATTTTTTTTTTGTCTTATAAGCAGATATGTGCATGAGTGTGTGTGAGAGTGTGTGTGTGTGATGCTCAGGTAAGTTATCATTAAAGGTGTGGATCCAGTGAATAACCCCAACTTATGAGCATTTGTACATTACAAACTGTACTTAATCAGTTATTAAATGTTTTGTTTGTTTGTTTGTTTTTGTTTTAAAATGAGGACAGAAAGATAAAAAGTTTGGAGAAGGTGGAATCTGGAAAAAGTTAAGGAGAAGAACAGAGGGTGAATAATATAAAAATACATTGTATGACATTTTCAGAGTACTAACAATGTATTCTGTTAATGAAAGAATAACATTTTATGCTTTTGCTGAACTATATTTCTAACGTATCTTAACCGTTTTCAGTGAACCTTGAGAGACACTTGTAAAAGACAATGCAATATTATTCAGAGGCACAGTTTTTCCAAGCCATAGAAGTCTATGCAGACAAAAGTTATAAAGCTATCTAAACATAAATAATAAAGTAATCATATGTTTTATAAAAGGAACATGATAATTAGTACAAGGATTTTTCTCTTCCCACCTTTATATATCCTATTTTTAGAATCAGAAATATTTCTGAAAATCTACACATAGTCACTATTTTAGAAAAGTATTTTATTTTGATTCAGTGTTTATTCAAATGCTAAGGAAAGAGAGACCTTATGATTAATGTAGACCACTCAGAGAATCTTTAGTGATGATATTTATGACAACTGCATTGTTTTGTTGCATTTTATGTTTTTTTGTTGTTGTTATTGTTAATGTGACAAAAATCATTGCTTCATACTGTAGTGAAAATTCAAGACTGTCAAGAAGCCAAATGACTATGACATTGGGTTAGGATACAACACTGACATAAAATGAAGTTTCTGAGATTAAATGGATTCAAGCAAAACAACGTAACAGAATTTATTGTATTTGCCTTTTTGTTGGAAGTATGTTGGTTGTTATTTCATTTTTCACATATACAAAGGAATTATGCAACATATGAGACAATTTTTCTCTGATATGAGAATCAAAGAAAGACCTAGGGAACCCAAAACATAAGTACTAGGTTTCTTCAATTATAAATATATGTACACAAAAAAATAATGTATCAAGTTTTGGAAAACTTTTGTGGATAGTGTACATTACTTGGTGAGATACTAGTCCTATTGCTGAACATAGTTGCAGACAACAACAAATCCCCAAAACGCACACACACACACACACATGATATTTGAGTACAAACAAAAGTCAGAAAAAAATGAAATATAAAATACTTCAGATGGGAATAAACCTGAAGAAGCTGACTGTAACACAGGCATCTCAGGAAGCTCACTGTATCTCATGTGTGCCTGCTTTTTCTATAAGGGATTTTTTGTGTGTGTCTGTGTGTGTCCAGCAATTTAATAATTCATTTTTCAGGTATCCTGTGAATATTTAGAATAAAGAGGAAATTACAGACAGAAAATGAAGGGCTTCCCAAGAATCATAGTGAGGTACCACATTGTTATTTTGGATATGCTCTGGACATTGTGCCTCCAAAGGCTAACATACAAAGAAGAGTAATTTAAAATGATGAGCAGAACTGTCACAGTCTACATTCAAGGACTGGGATGCTATACTGACCCAGAGTTTGAGGTTTTAGGCAAAGTTCAGCTTGTCTGTTGAATATCTGGGGAGCTATTTAACATCAAGCAGGGACTGAGTGCCATGTGAAAAGATAATACAGAGAATACATATGAAGTGTAAGAGAAATAACAAACACTAAGGGAAAAAATCTAAAAATGTTTCAAATATTGGCTTTAACTATAAAGAGCTAATTTTAAATAGATGCATAAGTATCAATCAATTTTAAAATATAGAACAATTATGGAAACAAAGGATACAAATAATTTTATTTAATTATTAATTTTAAAATAAGAAAATAAGAACACTATGATAAATATATCCTGATAATATTAAAAATATAGCATTGTGATGACTTACTAACTATGCATAATAAAACATTGTGAAACTTAGAGTTATGCTGATTATAAAAATTTACAAACACAGAAAACTAACAGCCTATACAGTTTTGATGATGTGGTGATACCCTGTCTTAACCCTCCTATAAGACATTACATGGATGTCTTATGCAAGGCACTTAGTCATAAAAAGAAACAATAAAATGAAAATTGGGAAGCTAACATTTCCCATTTTCATGCTGTCATAGAAAGTTATAAGGAAGTTGTACAAAAGAATATTGTCAGAAACAGGACACAAGAAAAAATTTTAAAGTTAACTCTATATCTACTATTATTAATAAAATTTATAATTAGTGTGTTCTTTACATTATAACAATAATTTAATATCTATAAATTGCTTAATATATTTACAATTATATATTATTTTATATGTATTGTACCCCATGAGTCATATTTAGCATGATGTCTACATAGAAAATAAAACAGCCCAGATTTAAATAAATGATCTAGCAAGATTCCAGTTACAGAAAAGAATTTAATTTTATTTTTATACAGGTTAAAAACAAATAAAAAAATTAAGAAATACATACAATTTATAACAGTAACAAAACACTGAAATATATTTTGTATAAGAAAATTTAAAAGTCACAATAATTACAATGGAACCCACTTGGATACTGAACTGTCATGGGCTACATCTGTGCAGGGGTCGTAGGTTATCTCCATGCATAGTCCTTGGTTGGAATAGCAGTCTCAGGATAGGAACAGAGACTGTCTCTGACCTGAACTGATTGGCCTGCTCTTTAATTACCTCTCCCTGAGGGGGAAGCAGCATTACCAGGCCACAGAAGAAGACAACGCAGCCACTCCTGATGAGACCTAATTGACTAGGATCAGAAGGAAGGAAACGAAGTCCTCCCTTATCAGTGCATGCATGCAGAGGGCGGAGGAAGGGAGGGATTGGGACCAGAAGAGGGAGGGAACCACGGGGGGGGGGAGGATACAAAATGAATAAAGTGTAATTAATAAAGAAAAAAAAGGAAAGAAAAAAGAAATAAAAAAGAACAGTAGGAATTGTGCTGATTATAGGAAATTCCATTTCAACAACTACTGTAATTTTTTAAAACTTTTTACAAGTTCATTTCAATAAATTTTAGTGAGGTGTATGTTAATATGAGGTATAAAGATATTTGTTTTTATTTAATGCAAGTTAATTCAATTCTATTTACTTTGTTTTATAGATATGCATTTGTTTCAACCCAATAAACACTGAGTTTTTACCATGATTAAAAAAAAAAAAAAGTCACAATAATTTGGAAAATAGTATGTTCAGGGCCTGATGTATTCTATACTGCTAAATAGTGAGATCCTCAATCACTGATTTATATTCACTGTATTCTGCTTTTAAAAAATCACATACTTGTTTTTGGTTTGGTTTTTGGTTGTACATCACAAGTGAACATAAACTAATTTCCAAACTAATGAAGCCAATATGTCTTCTAAGATAAAATGAGAATTACATGCCCAAACTAATATTTGTGTAAAATATTCAGTTAAACCAATAGAAAATAGTAAAACAAAAATTATTCTGTCAGTATAATCTATCAAAGTTGAACAGTGTTCTACACATACCTGAGACATATAGATGCAGTGTTAAGTAGATGAATTTTTTTAATTAACTGGTGCTAGGAAAATTGAATTTATACCCCTACAGAACATCAGACCTGAACATCTATTTCAGGAGGTTTAAATATAAATTTGCAAGGTCAAAGCGTAGACTTTGTAAACTGAACAGTAAGAAAATATTTTTCATGTCAACACTTCATAATAGAACATGAAACACTAACAAAAGAAATGAAATAAAAGATCAACAGAACTTCATTAAAATTAAAACCATCAAAGGGTAGCATTAAAAACTATCTTGCAGACAGCATGGGACTAATACAGTCATGAATCCATGCCACCAGTGGTTGCCTTCAAACAACTTGCACAAGGTTAAGCCAATCAGCAGTAGAGAATGAAGTGAGGGAGAGCTCGTGGGGGTTCCATCGGTAACTGAGCAGATATTGACAGTTGATGGCCACAAGGAAAGGCACAATCTGTTTTCTTTAAGAGTGTGGTCCTTGGTAGGATTATCATGCAGCCAGGGATGGTCCAATACTCCTGAGTATGTCGGCTGTGCAAATGGAACTGTTAGTTATTAAAAATAAGGTTTTGAGATATAGGCGACAAACTGGATCGAAGAGGAGCTGAGGTGGAGCACAGGAGGGGGATATGATCAAAATATATGCTGTGCATGTTTGAAAGTCTTAATGAATTAATAAAATAGTGTGTTTAATTTTAAATAAAATTTTACTTTAAAGGGAAAAGGAAAGGGAAATACAAATAACCAAATAAAGAATTTCAAAGAGGCTTTATAGTTATAAAAATTGGAAACTAATTATTTTAGTTTTTGGACAGGATGGAAGTAACCTAAAGACCTGTGTTATCTCACTCACATTAAACATGTAAAATAGATTATCCTTATTATGGGACGTCATAACTAACGTGGAGCTCCAAACTGATCGCTAATGAAAGTGTGCTCAAACTGAGGACTACTGTACCCTTCCGCTCGTAGTTTAAGGGGAAGTTATTATGACCTGGAGAGGACAGGAGCTCTACAAGGACCTAATATATCTGGGCACAGGGTTCGTTTATGAGACTGTATCTCCAATCAAGGACCATGTATGGATATAACCTAGAACCTCTGCTTGGATGTAGCCCATAGTAGCTCAGTATTCAAGTGGGTTCCCTAGTAAAGGGAACAGGGACTATTTCTGACATGAACTCAATGGCTGGCTCTTTGGCCTCCCCTCCGCCTCCTGCCCCTAGAGAGGAGCAGCCTTGCTATGCCACAGAGGTGGACATTGCAGCCAGTCCTCAAGAGATCTGATAAGCTAGGGTCAGATGGAAGGGGAAGAGGACCTTCCCTATCAATGGACTTGGAAAGGGGCAAGAATGAGATGAGGGAGGGAAGGTGGGATTGGGAGGGAACGAGGATGGGGGCTACATCTGGGATACAAAGTTAATAAACTGTAACTAATATTTAAAAAATAAAAACAAAAAAACTAAACTAAAATAAAATAAAATTGCCTTATTGGAATAATGAAATTTGCAGGCAACTGGTGGGATCCATAAAAAATCATCCTGAGCGAGGTATACCAGAAGCAGAAAGACACATGGTATATATTCACTTACAAGTGGATACTAAACCTATAAGATAGGATAAACAAACTAAACTCTACACCTGAAGAAGCTAAACAAGAAGGAGGACCTGGGGTAATAGGATCAATCCCCACTTAGAAAGACAACTGGGAAGGACTTGGAAGAAGGAGAAAACAAGAAATTGAACAGGAGCCTACCACCGAGGGCCTCTGAAAGACTCTACCTAGCAGTGTATCAAAGCAGATACTAAGACTCATTACCAAACCTTGGGCAGAGTACAGGGAATCATATGAAAAAAGTAAGACCTGGAGAGTACAGGAGATCCACAAGGAGAGCAATAGAACCAAAATATCTAGGCTCAGGGGTCTTTTCTGAGACTGATACTCCAACCAAAGTACATTCATGGATATGACCTAGAACCCCTGCTCAGATGTAGCCCATGGCAGCTCAGTATCCAATTGGGTTCCCTATTAAGAGGAAGAGGGACTGTCTCTGACATAAACTCAGTGGCTGGCTCTTCGACGCCCGCCCCTGAAGGAGGAGCAACCTTGCCAGGACACAGAGGAAGACATTACAACCAGTCCTGATGAGACCTGATAGGCTAATGTCAGATGGAAGGAAAGGTGGACCTCCCCTATTCGTGGACTTAGAGAAGGGAATGGGAAGACATGAGGGAGGGTGGGATTGGAAGGGAATGAGTGAGGGGGCTACAGCTGGGATGCAAAGTGAATAAAATGTAATTAATGTAAAAGAATTAATTGAAATAAATAAATAAAATTGCCTTATTATTAATAATAAAACAGTTACAGCAGTTAGACCAATTGAGATACAGGCACTTGCAAAAAAAACTGAATGCCAATTATGAGCAAAATACATCTAGGTGCACTCACTGTAAATTTATTGCAAAGGTAAAAACTGAAATAAGTTATGTGAGAATATCATACAAATGTTAATAAATAGGACCCCACAAAACTGAAAATCTCTGTGTTGAATGGACACTGTCAATAGAACAAAACAACAGTCTACAGAAAAAAGTGAAAAAGTCTTCACCAACTCTACATCTGACAAAAGGCTAATATTCAGAATATATAAAGAACTTAGGAAATCAAACATCAACAAACCAAAGAATCCAATTTAAAAATGGGGCACAAATCTAGGCAGAGAATTCTCAAGACAGGACTATCACATGCTGGAAAAACACTTAAAGAACATCCTTAGTCATTAGGAAAATGCAGATAAAAACCATTCTAAGATTCCATCTTACATGCATCAGTATGGCTAAGGAAAAAAACTAAAGGGACAGCGTGTGCTGGTGAGGATATGAAGAAAGCAGAACGTTACATCAATGCTGTAGGATTGTAAATTCATACAACCACTTTGAAAATCAATCATGTGATTTCTTAGAAAATTAGGAACAGCTCTACCTCAAGACCATCGATAACACTCCTGGGGATATACCCAAAACCTGTTCCACCATTCAACAAGGGCATTTGCTCACCTATGTTCATAATGGCTTTATTTATAATAGTCAGGAACTAGAAACAAACCAGATATCCCTCGCCAGAGAATGGATAAAGAAACTGTGGATAAAGAAATGGATAAGAAACATCTGCACAATGAAATAGTATTCAGCTGTTAAAAACAAAGACATATTTGCAGGAAAATGGATGGAAATGGAAAAGATCATCCTGAATGAGGTAACCCTGACTCAGAAATACGTACATGGTATATACTCATAGTGGATAATAGCTATAAAATACAAGATATCCATACTACAGTACACAGACCTAAAGAAGCTAAAGTAACAAGAAGGACCCTAGGGAGGATGTTTTAATTCTCACACAGAAGAGCGAATAAAAAAGACATAGGCAGTGATTGAACAGAGGGAACAGGACAGGAGCCTTCCATAGATGTCCTCTGAAAACTCCACCCATCAGGGGACTGAATTTTGAAAGGACTATTTATTGATTTGGTCCTGGAAAGGAATGATAGTGGGATAGATTGGGATGACTACAATAAAACAGATATAATACAGGGCAGAAGGCAGCTCTGCAATACATGAATATGAAATATAATTTATAATCTCCTAAAGTCTCCTATTAAAAGCAAAACATAAAGATAGGAATAAAATTACACAAATTGATTTTTTCATAGTGCTCACTCATAAAAGATAGGAAGTTCTTTTTTAATAAACAAACTAAAACTAAGCAGCTCTTTTAGTGAGTCTGTTCAGTTTTTTTAATATTTCAACCCAGGTATTAGTAAGTCATTGATAAACAGAAAAGTACACATAATAGACTGTGCTATGTCTGGTTGAATTTTTAATGATAGTAAAAATAGAAATTGAAGAAATGGTACAAAAATGAAAGTTCCATTTATGTCTAAAATATCCTGTAAGTTGTAGATGGGTTTTACTCTTGTTATTTTTGTGTTGATTTTTTTTCTATCTTCGGATTTCAGTTTATTATTGATTTGTTTAAATGGGAAGGAAGTTTCACTAATAAAAAAATGATAAACAAAACTGAGCAATAAGGACAGAACTTTTTCTCATTAACATACATAAGGGACATTCATTCCAGGCCAACTAAGAGAAATATTTTCTTTTTCACTTTTGAATTTTTAGTTATTTTTTAAGAAATGTATTCACTTTATATGGTGATTGTACCCCCTTTCCTCTTCTCTCGGTCCCACCGTACCCCCTTCTTACCTTTATTCCCCTTCCCTAGAGCATGGAAGTGGGGAGCCCTCCTACCCTATCATCTGACCCCACCCTATCATGTCTTTTATAAAAAAATTATTATTATTATTATTATTATTATTATTAAGTACAATTTATTCACTTTATATCTCAGTTGTAGACCCCTCCCTCATCTCGTCCAGGTCCTCCCCAACCTCCATCTTTCCCCTCTATGTCCCTCCCCTAGTACACTGATAGAGGATTTCCTCCTGCCCTATTATCTGATACTAGACAATCAGGTCTCATCAGGACTGTCTAGAGCCTCTTTCACTGTGGCCTAGTAATGCCACTTCCCCCCAAGGAAAGGTGACCAAAGAGCAGGCAACCTAGTTCATGCCAGAGACTGCCCATGTTCCCCTTACAAGGGAACCCCATGGAAACTGAGCTGCCCATAGGTTACATCTGAGCAGGGGTTCTAGGTCCTCTCCATGCATGGTCCTTCGTTGATTCATCAGTCTCTGCAGGCGACCTGGGCCCAGATATTTTGGGGACTGTTGGTCTCCTAGTAGAAATCCTGTCCCCTCTTGGTCTTTCCATCTTACACCCATCAGAATATCTAAGATTAAAAATTCAAGTAACAGCACATGCTGCAAAAGATGTGTAGAAAGTGGAACCCTCCTCCATTGCTGCTGGGAATGTAAACTTGTACAACCTTTGGAAATCAATCTGATGTCTTTAGAAAATGAATAATAGAATAATGCAACCTCAAGATCCAGCTGTAACCATTCCTGGGCATATATCAAAGAGATGCTCAAACATACAAGGACATTTGTTCAGCTATGATCATAGCAGCTTTATTCGTAAAGCCAGTATCTGGAAACAACCTAGATGCCCCTCAATGGAGGAATGGATACAGAAGTTGCACATTTACACAATGGAATACTACTCAGCAATTAAAAATTAGGAAATCAAGAAATTGGCAGACAAATAGATGGAACTAGAAAATATCATCTTGAGTGAGGTAACCAAGAAGCAGAAAGACACACATGGTATATACTCACTTATAAGTGGATATTAGCTATATGATATGGGATAAACATACTAAAATCTACACTCCTAAAGAGGCTAAACAAGATGGAGGACCTAGAGAAGTTGCTTAATCTTCATTCAGAAGGGCAAACAGTATAGACATCGGAAATGGGAGAAGACGGGGAACAGGACAGGAACCTACCACAGAAGGCCTCTGAATGGCACTGCCCAGCTGGGTATTGAAGCAGATGCTGAGACTCATAGCCAAACTTTGGACAGAGTGCATACCTTGTCTCATGGTGATGCCCAGGATCCTCTTTCTCTGTGGCTTGGCAAGGCAGGTTGCCAGGTGGAAGTTATCTAAGAGCCAGTTACTGAGTTCATGTTAGATACAGCTCCTGCTCCCCTTGCTAGAGAAACCACATGAAATCTGACTTACCTAAAGCTACATCTGAACAGAAGAACTAGGTCTCTCCATGCATGGTCCTTGGTTGGTGTCTCAGCCTTTGCAGGTCACAGTGGATCCAGATTTTTTTGTCTTTGCTGGTCTCTTTGTGGAGCTCCTGTCCACTAGGGTTCTTCTTTCCTCCCAGTCTTCCATATGACTTCCTGTGCTCTGCCAAAGTTTGGCTGAGTTTCAATATCTGCCTCGACCCTCTGCTGGGTAGAGCCTTTAAGAGGACATGTATGGTAGGTTTCCACCTGTTCCCTCTCTTTAATTGCTTCTGGTGTCTATTCTATTTGTCTATTTTCATTCTCCGAATGAGAATTAAGCATACTCCCTTTGGTCCTCCATGTTATTTAGCTTCTTTAACCCTGTGGATTTTAGTATGGTTATCCTTTATTATATGGTTAATAAGTGAGCATCTGCTTATAAGTGAGTATATACCTACCATGCATGTCTTTCTGCTTCTGGGTTACCTTACTCAGGATGATCTTTTCTAGTTTCGTCCATTTGCCTGAAATTCTATGATTTGCTTGTTTTTAATAGCTGAGTAGTAGTTTCTTGTGTATTTGTACCACAATTTCTTTATCAATTCCTTGGTTGAAGGATATCTAGGTTGTTTCCTGATTCTGACTATTACGAATAAAGCTGCTATGAACATAGTTGAGCAAATGTCTTTGCTGTATAGTTGAGCATAGTTTAGATATATGTCTAGGAGTGGTATAGCAGTAGCTTGAGGTAGTACTATTCTTGATTATCTGAGGAAGTGCCAAACTGACTTACAAAGTGGTTCTACAAGGTTACATTTCCACTAGCAATGGAGGAGGGTCCCCCTTTCTTCATATCCTCTCCAGCATGTACTGTCATCTTAGTTTTTGATCTTAGCTATTCTGATGCATGTAAGATGGAATATCAGAGTCATTTTTATTTGATTTCCCTGATGACTAAGGAAGTTAAGCATTTCTTTAAGAGTTTCTCTACCATTCAGTATTCCTCTGTCGAGAATTCTCTTTATAGCTCTGTATCTCATTTTTAATTTGGGTTATTTGGTTTGTTGGTGTTTAAATTCTTCAGTTCTTTTCATATTCTGGATTATTAGCCCTCTGTCAGATGTAAGGTTGATGAAGATCTTTTCCCAGTCTGTCCTATGGTATTTTATTCTGTTGACAGTGTCCTTTGCTTTAATGATGCTTCTCAGTTTCATAAGGTTCGATTTATTGATTGTTGATTCTAGAGCCTGTGCTGTTGGTGTTCTGTTCAGGAATTTGTCTCCTGTGCCAATGAGTTCAAGGCTCCTCCCCAGTGGTCTTCTTGCTTTGACATTTACATGAGAATGTTTTTTTAAAATAAAGAAAGACAGATAAAAGAGAAAGAGACAGAGACAAAGACAGAAAGATACTGTATAGGGTTGGAGTGTAAAACTTTGTTTATTGAAAGGCCTTAATTGGCATTTGGGTACTGAATTTAATCATTGACTAATAGTCATTAATCTTATTATATCAGAGACCTTGATCCAAATACTGTGGTGACTCAAAGATAAATGAGCCTTGGCCTCTCTTATAGCTGAACCTGTATTCTACTGTGGA
>REGO01000210.1:545987-556504 GCA_010120015.1 Rhombomys opimus
AGTTATATCCATACATGGTCCTTGGTTGAATGTCAGTCCCAGAAAAGACCCTGTGCCCAGATATATTTGGTCCTTGTGGAGCTCCTATCCTTTCCCTGTCAGACTAACTCCCCTTCTTTCTTATGATTCCCTGTACTCTGCCAAAGTTTTGGTCATGAGTCTTTGCTTTGAAAACACTGCTAGTTAGAGTCTTTCAGATGATTGCATTTTTAATTACAATTTATTCATTGTTTTTTTTTTCAAAGAATTCTTTATTGGGCAATCCATTTTCTTTATTCTTTTTATTTATTATAATGTATTAACTTTTTATCCCAACTGTAGCTCCCTCCTTCACCCCATCCCAATCCTACTCTCCCTCCCTCTTCTCCTCCCTTGCCCCTCCCCAAGTTCATTGATAGGAGAGGTCCTCCTCCCCTTCTATCTGACTCTAGTTTATCATGTCTCACCAGGACCGGCTGTATTGTCTTCCTCTGTAGTCTGGTAACAATGTTCCCCCCTCAGGGGCAGGTGATCAAAGAGCCAGCCACTGAGTTCATGTCAGAGACAGTCCCTGTTCCCCTTACTAGGGTACCCACTTAGACAATGAGCTGCCATGGGCTACATCTGTGCAGGGGCTCTAGGTTATCTCCATGCATGGTCCTTGCTTGGAATATCAGTCTCAGAAAATACAAGTGTGCCAGATATTTTTATTCTGTTCCTCTTCTTATGGAGCTGCTGTCCCCTCCAGATCTTTCATATCCCCCTTCTTTCATAAGATTCCCTGCACTCTGTCCAAAGTTTGGCTATGTGTCTCAGCATCAGCTTTGATACCCTGCTGGGTAGAGTCTTTCAGAGGTCCTCTGTGGTAGGCTCCTATCCTGTTCCCTGTTTTCTCTGTCTTCCAATGTCTATCCTGTTTGCCTTTCTGAAGGAGGATTAAGCATCTTCCAACTACAGTCCTTCTTATTGTTTAGCTTCTTTAGGACTATAGATTTTAGTATGTTTATCCTATATTATATGTCTAGCATCCACTTATAAGTGAGTATATACCATGTGTGTCTTTCTGCTTCAAGGATACCTCACTTAGCATGATATTTTCTAGTTCCATCCATTTGCCTGCAAAGTTTATGATTTCCTTGCCTCATGAAACTGAAAAGCTTCTGTAAATCAAAGGACACTGTCATCAGAACAAAACAACAACCTGCAGACTGGAAAAGGATCTCCCCCAACCTTATATCTGACAGAGGGCTAATAGCCAGAATATGTAAAGAACTCAAGAAGTTAAACACCAACAAATCAAGTAATCCAACTAAAAATTTGGTTACAGAGGTAAACAGAGAATTCTCAATAGAGGAATGTTAAATCACAGAGAAACACTTAAACACATGGTCAACATCCTTAATCATCAGGGAAATGCAAATAAAAGTGACCCTGAGATTTTACCTTCCACCCATCAGAATGGCTAAGATCAAAAACTTGAGTGACAGTACATGCTGGAAAGGATATGGAGAAAGGGGAACCCTCCTCCATTGCTGGTGGGAATGTAAACTTGTACAACCACTATGGAAATCAATCTGGTGCTTTCTAATACAATTAGGATAGTGCTACCTCAAGATCCAGCTATACCACACTTAAGCATATATACAAATGATGCTCAACCACACAACACAGATATTTGCTCAACCATCTTCATAACAGCTTTATTTGTAACAACCAGAAACTGCAAACAACCCAGATGTCCCTCAACTGAGGAATGGATACAGAAATTGTGGTATATTTACACAATGGAATCCTACTCAGCAATTTTTTCAGTTTGTATCCTGGCTGCAGGTCCCTGAGTCATCTCCTCCTGGTCCCATACTCCATTTCTCTTCATACTTCTTCTCTTCATACTTCTCCCAGTGTCTGTCCTCTAGTTCACGGATATTGGAGTTCCTTGTCCCACACTATTCTCGAGGCCAAATCCAGCCTATCAGGTCTTATCTGGACTGTGTGGATCCACTTTCTTGGTGGCCTGGCAAGAGGGCTGATTGGCTCCTCAGAATTTCCATGATGATGCTCAGAGGAGAATCAATGTTAAAAATCAATCAGAAACACCTGTAGAGATGGTTTAGCATTTTAGTCAGAACACCACATGTTAGATAAATGATAGCTTTAACTCTACTTGAATTCAAACCTGAAGAGTATGGCAATTAGTCAGTGTGGTGAGGCATAAAGTGTGAGTTGTAGTTGAAGAATAAATGCCATCACATGTGGTGATTCCTGCAGACTTCCCATAGGTAAGGTCTGAGCCTGGGGCAGCTTTCTCAAATGAAATCAAAGTGTAGACATGTTCAGAATTATATGACATAGGCAACTTAAAATTACTCAGCCTTGCCAGGCCACAGAGGAAGACAATGCAGTCAGTTCTAATGAGACTGGATAAGCTAGGGTCACATGGAAGGGGAGGAGGACCTCCCCTATTCATGGACTTGGAGAGGGGCATAGGAGAAGATGAAAGGGGGAGATGGTGGTGTTGGGAGGGGAGAAGGGAGGCAGCTACAGCTGGGATACAAGGTGAATAAATTGTAATTAATATAGAAAAATTTAGTTAAAAATTACTAAGCAAAATGCATAAAAGGATATGCCAAATATATGTGTTGTCAATTCCCTGCAGGAATTACATAAAATTCATGTTTATGAATTACAAAATATAGTTACAAATTATAATTACATATTATAAATAAAAATACAAGGAAAGTTGTAGGTCTAGTTTTACAAAATATATTTCAGCATGCATATGTAATAAATTTCCTGTTCAGAGTTTCTAAATTTTCAGAAATAATTAATTTCTCAATGGTTGCCATATACTGAGGTTGACATTAGTGAAATGACTGTTTGTATATTAAGATTTCCCCAAGCCATGTATCAGTCAGTTAATCTAACTCTGTAAGAGAAAAATAAGTGCAATTTTATACAGCAAACTGATGAGAACATAAAACAAGAGCCATACTGCTTTTACATTTCGAGATGTTTAATGTTTTATTTCCAACATAACTTGAAAAAGACACACCTACACACCTACACACACACACACACACACACACACACACACACACACACACACACACTGATCAATAGCATACACCAGAAACAATACAATGGAGACTTTAAATTAGTTTCTTAGAGGACTAATGATAAATTAACCCAATATTCTTAGAAAACGACTGGGAAACAATGGATTTTTTTTCGAATGGATAAAACATCAGAGAACTCATCAGGTTAACTAGAAATCATTTTGCTTGTTCTTAAATCCAAGCTAAAACTCCTGTGATAAAAAATGCCTCAGACCACTTCCCCATCTCAGAACGAACTAAGTCTCTGTCTTTCTATACATACCGAACAATAGTTACCATATGCCATCAACATATCATAGTGTTTTTAAATACAAATTGAAACTGCAGCTAAGTTTCCATGATACACGATGTGTATAGGACCTCCCCTATCAGTGGACTTGGGGAGGGGCATGCGTGAAGAAGGGGGAGGGGAGGGTGGGGCCTGGAGGAGAGGAGGAGGGGCCTAGGGGGGGAAAAAAAAGGAAAAAAAGGGAAATAAAAAAAAAAAAAAAATAAAAAAAAAAAAAAAAGAATAAGCATTATCCAGATGACCAAGAGGGAATGGCATTTAGGAGGAAGGCTCAGAAATTGTAGAGATACTATATCACTGGGCGAAACTCTGTGGTGGAAGTAAAGATGCTTACTTTAATTGGATTGTAGGATGTCATGTCAGGTAAGTAGGAAATTCAAGATGACCTAAGACCACAGAGTGAGTGGCTATTGTGTTCTGTAGCTACCCATAAATTTTAATCTCAAATGTGGCGTATAGTCCACTGAAAGTTCCAGGAGAGATGTGTGACGAAATTTGTTTTATTATTATCATGCTTCTAGTTCCAGAAGCACTAGAAACTGACAACTAGGGGTCCTTATTCATTGTTTGGCCAATGTCTTGTTTGTTGGAAGCAATATTTTAAAAGGTTACATAACAAAAGTAAGCACAGAATAACCTGAGCCCAGAATAAACTGTAGAAACTATTTGGATCATTTCCTTACCTGCTGGCCCTTGAGGACACTTATATCTGAGACCCTTAGTGAAGATGAATTACAACAGAAAGTAGATTGGTTTGGAGGTAGTCTCCACACTTAATTGGCAGCGTGACCTTTGCAGCTTCCTCATTTATAATTGAGTATAAAACCACTGCCTACCTCATGGGGCTGCTTTGAAGATTAAATGGTTCAGTGCATGTAAATAACAATCCAGATGGTGGTATATACCAAGTGCTTAGTCAATAATAATTTTTGTTATAAACATGAAGATATCAGCTAGGATGTTTAGAAAATTAAGTTACCCTAACAAGACTGGGTTCTTATACCAAAACATGAAAAGAACAAGGGTAATGATGGATGTATCTCTGAAATTATAACCAACCAGTGTTCTAGTTAGATACTAAATGTAGCCAAAACCCAAAAGTATGCCATAGTTCTAATTATGATGACTATCAGGTATCTGTATTAGTGGGTAATCAGTAAAACTGATCTTCTGTAGTCTATGAAACTGCCTTCTTCTGCAGGCTATCAAACTGCAGCATATTAACAGCTACTTTCTGAATCTAGACAAGACTGCCTATGTGTACAAAAGGAATTTCTCATCTAACTATGAGAGCCATAGATATATTTGGGTTTCAATCATTCTAGTACATAAAATCAGATGAAAAGTAAAATCTATACACATACTCTCTATCTCTACCCAAAACCATTCTTATATTAGTGATGCCAATAATTAGTGGTTCTGAACCCATGAAAAATAAAGTTCTTGTCCCAAAGTGCGGGCCTTCACTCCTCTACAAGCTTTAACAACTATCATTTGCAAAATATAGTATATGATTGCCATTATCCATATGAGGATGTTAAAAGAATTTCATTTCCTATACACCTATTGAATTTTTAACCCTAAACATCCACTAAGCCTAAGAATGGGAAGGAAAGAAACAATTTTGAACTGAGTCTCGTTTTTTAATATATAGAAGTAAATTAACTGATATTCTTTCACAGTTCCTAATAACATAGGTTAAAACTAGAAAAGACCTGTATGTAATTATTAAAAATATCGCTCTGATATGTCAGAAATTAGGTTTCCATACCACAAGATATTGTCATATAAGTTAAACATCTAATGATAAGGAAAACACTTTGTGAAATTTCTTATGAAGACATCATAAGGTTCAGAGTCACCCAGTTGAGAAAAAAAGTTAAAAAGGCATCAACTTGAAACAGGAAGTTAATAGTATATGTTAATATTGTGAAATGGCTGAATATACACCTCAGGGAAAAATATAACATGAGATCTTACATCTAAGCAGGAATAACAGCCGATTGTTTCATAGTAATGTAGATAGAAAATAAAAAACATGAAGCACAAAATGATCATTTTATCCAACATTTACATGTTTTATGCCTTATTATTGTTACTGTGATCAATTCATGTGTTTTGTTCATCTTGTGGACAGATAACCACAGTAATTTCAAAGATGTCATACATATAAGTTTTCCAAATGCCCTCCCCCATCCCTGACTATTTCGGGCGTTATTAATAAACACTGTGTACATTTTCACACAGACCGGGAGTTCTCAACCTTCCTAACACTGTGACCCTCTAAAACAGTTCCTCAAGTTGTGGTGACTCCCAATCATAAAATTATTTTT
Source organism: Rhombomys opimus (assembly GCA_010120015.1). Lineage (NCBI taxonomy): Eukaryota > Metazoa > Chordata > Mammalia > Rodentia > Muridae > Rhombomys > Rhombomys opimus. The sequence goes on from REGO01000210.1 coordinate 551,705, forward strand.
GTTGCTACTTCATGACTCTAGTTTTGTTACTGTTATAAATCTTAATGTAATAACTGTTTTCTGGTGGTCTTAGCCAACCCTTGTGATAGTGTTTTTCAGTCCCCAAGAGGGTCATAACCTATGGGTTAGAAAACACTGACATAAACAATGTTTGAGGAATTACTCTGCCAAAAAAGCAGTTAAAATTATAATTAAACAGAGTTGAACCAATAGGTGAAATATGCTTGCCAGTCCTGATAACTCCATCAAATCCAGAAAAATACAGCAACAATTGACATTCCTATAGATGATACAATTTACACAAAAGACTTGCAATCCCCTGCACTGTGATTCTTTGAAAACCAAGATACATTTCTCATAGTACTCACTTTCCTGTATAACATCAGTATTGAATTTCACATCATAATCTTTGTTCAGAAAACACTGATCCCATGACTCCTTTTCTCAGAGGTAGCATAGGCTAATAGCTTTATACTCATATTTGTTTGCCCATTATGGAACATAAAAATAAGCTTCACTGATGAGAAGCAGCCAAAGAAACTTGTATGCCTTAGTCAAGACAAGGTCACTGAAGCTCTAAAGACTCCGTTGAGTGGAGTACAACTTACCTACAAAAGAAATTTATCTTACTACCAATGTACACTGAAGAGGAAGGAATAACAAGAGTATCCAGAGAGAAGGATTGAGAGAAAAAAACCCTGCAGAGATTCTGTAACACAAAAATCTGCATGTTCCAGCTCAGCCATGGAGTAACTGCTAGAGCGAAATACTCAAAAGCTGGTGTATTATTGCAGGAGACTTGTCTTCAGAGATGTTTTCATGAGAGTAAAAGTATTATATATATATATATATATATATATATATATATATATATATATGACGAAGACTCAGTCTACTCTAATATTTTCTTATTTCTGCTCAAGTAAGATCATGATTAACATTAACCATTGCCTACTTAAATGCTACAAATGCAGGAATTTTTAATATCACAAACTTGCTGTTTCATGGCTTACATGCATCAAGCAACTGCATTATGGTTATCTGGTTTGCCCACCCAGGTAATCAATAAGCCCTTATCAAGATGTAAACAGCAGAGAGTGCCATCCAACCTTGAACTGGAATTTAGAATTCCTCTGCTTTCATTGTGTAATGTGTTCTCCATTTTTTTGTTTGGTAGCTGTGACTCAGAGACCACTCTTAATGACTAATTATCACCACAATTCATTATAACATAGGACAACAACATAGACCCTACTTTTATTTCAAGTCAACAGGAATGTGCTTCTTTTTCTTGAACTTGAGCAATGAAACACAGAAAGTTCTCCACAATTATGGACTCACATTGCTTATATTTCGTTGCACCTAAACAGTATGGTTTTCAATAAAAATAGCAACAAATAACTTACGATCTATTAGAGTATGTGAAACCGTGGGAATATGAAACTTCTGTTCATCTAAGTCTTACTATAAAAGTCACTAGAATATATTAAGTGATGACTAAATAGAGATGCACCCTCTAGCCAACATTGGTTTAAATGTTAGATCAATTATGATATAGTTACAGATAATCTTAATAATAATTACAGATAATCTTAATAACTTAATGATAACTCTCAGCTTCTGGAAATAGTGCATATCACCATTTTAGTGCACAGGAAATTAGGATTGGGTCATGTCTGAATTTAGGACACACATGTTCACCTTAATATTGCTCCCAACATTTTCTACTTAGAAATCTGACAATGCCTGTCACGTAGACATTTCTTGTATTGTTCCTCTCTTGCTTCAATTTAGAGCTAACAAAGCTCTGTCTGGGCATCTGCTGTCATATTCAGTGCTAGATTTACAGGAAGAACATTTGAATATCAAAGCACATTCACCTTAAATAATTCAGCTAATTAAAACCACATCAGATCATCTTTCAGCATCTAGCCTTTTCATACACTAAGCTTGTTTATTATAATTGCCATCAAAAGACTTCTCTAAGTGCAAGATGAGTGGGAAGACTATGGCCTGAGAACTGAGTGTCTATTAATTCTTATGATATTAAGAATATGGATCAGGCAAAAAAAAAAAAAACTAAGTGTAGGAATAAATATATTTATGAACTATTAAAGAAGGCAGCTTCTTCACTATAGAAAACATTTTAATAGGGACATATAAAGCAGAAAAGGGAAAGAAACTCTACACAGACCATCTTTTGCAGCTCCTTACGTGTTGATGGAAGGGTTGCCTGGTTTTGTTTTGAATGGTCAGGAGAAAGGATGGATTATGTCCCAACTACTGAAAAATAACACAGCTTGGGTACTGTTTCAATGGTAAAAAAGCATAACATGAGAAATGGAACCCTAAGTCGGGGAATTTATGATTTGTACAGAGAAAGAGCAGCATTATTATATTCTACTAACTGGTGGTCATAGATTAATTTTATGATTTTGTGTTTTTAGAGTTAAATCCAGTAACTGAATCTGAATTTATGCACAAGGACACACTAACACAATCAAACCCAACTCCTATGCTCCTTCCAGAAACCTGATCTGAAATCGTTCTATCAATTCAATTGTGTAGGCATTCACAATTTCTAATTTCAAGCATTTAAAAAAATAAATAAAATTAAATATGTAATTGATTGTATTGTACTCCATAATACTTAAATTGTGTAGAGGAATTTTAATCCAGCAATCTAGTTACTCTGGCAAGGGATCAAAAAACATCAGTCAGTGTAATCTGACTGGAATACGCACTTTTAATCACTCTGGCTGGAATTTGGTATACACTTTTAATTCCAAGCAATAATGACTAACTTATGGAGAGACAAAGTGACAAATCAGAGAAAGATTTGACAGAATGAGTCATAAATAGAATATGCCCAACTCTTAGGAGAACATACAGGAAAGAGAGGTTTCTTAAGCGCTTTGCAGGAAAAAAGGGGAGTTGAGCTAATTGCAGTTCAGTTAAATGCAGTTGAGTTCATGCAGTTCTGTTCAGTTTGTGGAGTTCAGAGGCAGCTTATCCAAGAAGAGCAACTCGGTCAGAAGCCTAGAGAAGCTGGATTGAATCAGCTACCTTAGAGAAGAGTTTAAGCCAAAACAGCTGAGTTGAATCAGCCAGCCAGAGTTCCAAAAGGACCACAAAGGGTGAGTTTGTTCAGCAGTAAGTATCAGAGGCTGAAAATAATCTCGAACTCAGTTAGCAGGGGCTAGAAGCTGAAGACTTCCAGGTCAAGGCAGAAGATGAGATTATGTGGAGGCTAGAAGCTTCCAGGTCTAGACCTAGGGGGTATTTAAATAGAAAAGCTCTGGGCTCAGCACAAGCCATGTACTCGTAAAGCTTGGGTACAGCTCCCCTCTCATACCATCATCTGAGGAAAAAAAAATTAGAAAATTACATTGGTGCCCTGAAAATTAAGACTTTTTATTTTAACTTTTTTAGCATTTAAGAGCAGCTTATTTCTTGTCATTATGTAGATATTTTTTTCAAAAAATGTACATTTTTACAAAGAACATATATAAAACATGAATCAGCATCTTATTGTAGTTCTAACTGAAGGATACTTTTAATATTAAAATATTTCAAAATGTTTTTTCAATTTTTATTTTTTATATTAATTACAGTTTATTTACATTGTATCCCAGCTATAGCCCCCTCCCTCCTTCCCTCCCAAACCCTGTCCCTCCCTCATCTCCTCCCATTCTCCTCCCAATCTTCCTCCCCTTCTATCTGACCTTAGCTTATCAAGTCTCATCAGGACTTACTGCATTGTCCTCCTCTGTGGCCTGGCAAGGCTACTCCCATGTCTGGGGTGTGTGTGTGAAAGAGCCAGGAACTGAGTTCATGTCAGAGACAATCCCTTACTAGGGTACCCACTTGCAGAATGAGCTGCCATGGGCTACATCTGAGCAGGGGTCCTAAGTAAGCCCTTTGTGGTAGGCTCCTGTCCTGCTAAATTAAAACAACTTTTTTTTTTCAAGGCAGGGTTTTTCTTTGTAGTCTTGGCTGTGCTGGATTCACTTTATAGACCAGGCTGGCCTCAAATTCACAAAGATCTTCCTGCTTCTGCCCATGTGCTGCAATCACAGGCATGTGCCACTGTGCCTAGCTTCTAATGATTATTTTTATGTTAATATCTTCTGTAAATTTCATTTGCTTTTAATGGTGAAAGGCAAAGCATGAGAACAGTGAAACTGAGAGTCCATGCTTATTTTATCTTGTTGGAAAGTCACAAACTTACATAGTTCTTCACAAATAAAACAACAAAACAAAACAAATAAACAAACCAAAACACAAGATATGATAGACTGGGGAAAAATAGCTGTGAGAAGAACCAAAGGCCTCAGGGGAAATATGATAAAACAACTCGAACTGGAAGAACATTTTTGGAAAAATGGAAAAATACTTGAAAATTCTAGGCGCGTTTATATTTCTGAAATTGTTATCAGTGAAGTACTTTCATGGTAGTGTTTGTCATTATGAGCTGGACCATCTCACTGATTGATCAAGATACGTCTGTGCTAGTCATGCCCAGTAAAGAGAGCAAATACTTTAATTGTTAGTGGCACTTAACTATGAGTAGTTGTATGTACAAGTAACACGGAGGGGTCAAGGGAAGATGCTTGAAACCCACTCAGAAGGGGAAATAGAATAAACTCTGAAAGGGGATGCAGAGAGAGAGAGGGAACTGGGTAGGAGAGGGTGTGGGGAGGAGAGTGAGCGTTGGTATCAGATGTGTGGAGAGTGTGGGTAGGAGGCAGGGCTGGGAGAGAAAGGGAAGAACAAGGTAAAAGAGGAAGAAGGTGAGAG